>OLKM01001024.1:0-37500 GCA_900291075.1 Melanogrammus aeglefinus | reverse complement strand
ACGAGGGCAAAACGAGTATCGCTCAGTCCGGGTCACGCCCACTTTTGGCGGTGGAAACGCAGTCCGTACCGCACCTTTGCGAACCGAACCGAACCGTACCCTGCAGTGGAAACGCGGCATTATTGCCTTGTCTTGGACTATCCAGGAGAAGGATTAAATAAAAACAATCGATCAAAGTATAATTTTGTTCATCCAGGGCCAAAGTGAAAACGGTCACGTTCCTCCTGCCGGTGGACGACATCTACACCAACAGACCGGGCCGATCCCGACCGGAGGACCCCTCAGACCCCGACCCCCGAGACCCGGACCCCCGAGACCCGGATCCCAGAGACCTGTACCCCCGAGACCCGGACCCCAGAGACCTGGACCCTGGAGCCACACAGCTGGACCCCCTCACAGAGACCGACTACTGACCCGTCAGTCCAACCCGGAGGGGCGCAGCGCGTTCCTCTGGGTCACTCCACCGGGGGCCCCGGACTGATTTGTTTCACACCTGACCACGCAGCCAGACTCTGGTTACCGGTGTGGTTTTCATGAGGCCCTGGCAGCCTGGGGCCCTTCCCGCCGGTCTGGGGCCCGCAGGGGGGATCGGGTGACGGGGCCGGTCCCACTGACCTGGGTGTCCAAACGCTTCCATCACACCACTAGAGCCCAGGGGCCTCACGACCAGAACCCAGGGGCCCGGTCCACACGACCAGGGGCCTAACAACCAGAGATCAGGGGCCTCACAACCAGAGACCAGGGGCCCGGTCCACACGACCAGAGACCAGGGGCCTAACAACCAGAGATCAGGGGCCTCACAACCAGAGATCAGGGGCCTCACGGTCTCGCTCCATGCGGGCGGTTTTGACTGTGTTGGCGGTCACTCTCCATGGGGGAGGAGTTGACGGTTCCGGTCACTCTCCATGGGGGAGGGGTTGACGGTCTCTCCATGGGGGAGGGGTTGACGGTCTCCTCCATGTTGGGGATGGGTTGACGGTCTCTATGTGGGCGATGTTGACTGTCTCTCTCCATGTAGGCGGTGTTGTCACCCTCTCTGTGGGGGTGGCGTTGACTGTCTCTCCATGTGGGCGGTGTTGACGGTCTCGCTCCATGTGGGCGGTGTTGACGGTCTCTCTCCATGTAGGCGGTATTGACGGCCTCTCCGTGGGGGTGGCGTTGACTGTCTCTTCATGTGGGCGGTGTTGGCGGTCTCGCTCCATGTGGGCGGTGTTGACGGTCTCTCTCCATGTAGGCGATATTGACGGCCTCTCCGTGGGGGTGGCGTTGACTGTCTCTCCATGTGGGCGGTGTTGACGGTCTCGCTCCATGTGGGCGGTGTTGACGGTCTCTCTCCATGTAGGCGGTATTGACGGCCTCTCCGTGGGGGTGGCGTTGACTGTCTCTCCATGTGGGGGAGGTGTTGACTGTGTTGACTGTCTCTCTCCCTGAGTGAGGTGTTGACGCCCTCTCCATGTGGGCGGTGTTTACTGTCTCTCTCCATGCAGGTCTCTCCATGTGGGGGAGGTGTTGACTGTCTCTCCCTGAGGGAGACGTCGACGCCCTCCCCATGGGGAGGCGTTGACGGTCTCTCCATGTGGGCGGTGTTGACGGTCTCTCCATGTGGGCGGTGTTGACGGTCTCTCCATGTGGGCGGTGTTGACTTTCTCCATGTAGGGGAGGTGTTGACGGTCTCTCCATGTGGGCGGCGTTGACGGTCTCTCCGTTGGGTTGGTGTTGACGGTCTCTCCATGTGGGTGCGGTGTTGACTGTCTCTCCCTGCGGGAGGCGGTGTTGACGGTCTCTCTATGTGGACGGTTTTAATATACTGAGATATTGATCATGACGAAGGTAATTGTTTTTCAGTTGTTTTTATTTTCATACGGAGCCCGTTTCAGTGTATGACAGTAAATACACTCAAGTTAATGTTACCATCGTCAAAAGCAAATGATATAAATCTTGCCTCATCTTGGCGATGCAGAGCTACAATAGTAGCCCCTATGACTTATTGAGCGTTTGTGCATTAGACCAATGAGTTGACATGGGGATATAATGGACACAGCATTTGTACAGAAGTATGTATCCTAAAATAAATACAGTATTCAAATGGGAATAGAAACGTCAGAAATGAAAGCAAGCTCAGATCAATTATCAATCCCTTCAGCAGGACAACACACTGCTATCTAGTGTTAAAAAATAGAATCACATCCTCATTGAAGTGTAAATAGAATCACATCCTCATTGAAGTGTAAATAGAATCCCATCCTCATTGAAGTGTAAATAGAATCACATCCTCATTGAAGTGTAAATAGAATCACATCCTCATTGAAGTGTAAATAGAATCACATCCTCATTGAAGTGTAAATAGAATCACATCCTCATTGAAGTGTAAATAGAATCACATCCTCATTGAAGTGTAAATAGAATCACATCCTCATTGAAGTGTAAATAGAATCACATCCTCATTGAAGTGTAAATAGAATCACATCCTCATTGAAGTGTAAATAGAATCCCATCCTCATTGAAGTGTAAATAGAATCACATCCTCATTGAAGTGTAAATAGAATCACATCATCATTGAAGTAGTGTAAATAGAATCACCATCCTCATTGAAGTGTAAATAGAATCACATCCTCATTGAAGTGTAAATAGAATCACATCCTCATTGAAGTGTAAATAGAATCACATCCTCATTGAAGTGTAAATAGAATCACATCCTCATTGAAGTGTAAATAGAATCACATCCTCATTGAAGTGTAAATAGCACATCAGGTATAACTACTGATGGTCAATGACTACTCCTATATGGAAGAGGAAATACAAGTGCTGATAAACCAAAGTCTTGTCACTGGTCAATCCTGATTGCTCAGTTGATCTAGTCGATTATAAAATGTAATTAATGAGAACGCTGCAGGTAGGTAGTTCATGGGGTAGAGCAGGTGCTGGGCGTGCAGCCCGCCCTCATGTCCGTAGAGACTTCTGCAGGGCCCTCGGAAGGGCCCTCATGTCCGTAGAGACTTCTGCAGGGCCCTCGGAAGGGCCCTCATGTCCGTAGAGACTTCTGCAGGGCCCTCGGAAGGGCCCTCATGTCCGTAGAGACTTCTGCAGGGCCCCCAGAAGGGCCCTCATGTCCGTAGAGACTTCTGCAGGGCCCTCATGTCCTTGAGCAGCTTCAGGTTGGCATTGATGCGCTCGCACGCTCCCAAACTGCGGCTCCTAGTGGCCCCCGCGGCCCCCGCCGCCCCCCTCCGCCCGTTGGGCTCGGCCTTCCCGCTGCCGACGCGCCGGAGGTTCTTGATCTGCAGGAAATAAGGAACACCACCCTGGATGATGAAGGGGGATGGACGGGGGCGTTCATCTGAAATAAAGAGGACCAGCTGGAGGATTGAAGCCAAGGTCCAGAGGATCATAACGTCAAACTGTTTAGTGGGATACGTATTATCAACATCTGAATGGAATCAATACCGATCAGATAAATGAATTCAGTCTGAATAACTGTCACCTAACATAGAACTGTACAGACATAATGTTGGACTGAAAATATAAAAGAAATAAAATGTGAATATTGTCTGGGGGAGGACGTGTGTACCAGCTGTGTGTGCGTGTTTGTCTTTGTGTACCTGCTGTGTGTGTGTTTGTCTTTGTGTACCAGCTGTGTGTGTGTGTTTGTGTTTGTGTACCTGCTGTGTGTGTGTGTTTGTCTTTGTGTACCTGCTGTGTGTGTGTGTGTGTCTTTGTGTACCTGCTGTGTGCGTGTGTTTGTCTTTGTGTACCTGCTGAGTGTGTCTTCATGTGTGTATCAGCTGTGTGTGTCTTTATGTGTGTCTTTGTGTATATGCTGTGTGTGTGTGTGTGTATTTGTCTGTGTGTACCTGCTGTGTGTGTGTGTGTGTGTATCAGCTGTGTGTGTCTTTATGTGTGTCTTTGTGTATATGCTGTGTGTGTGTGTGTATTTGTCTGTGTGTACCTGCTGTGTGTGTGTGTGTGTGTGTGTGTGTGTGTGTGTGTGTGTGTGTGTGTGTGTGTGTGTGTGTGTGTGTGTGTGTGTGTGTGTGTGTGTGTGTGTGTGTGTGTGTGTGTACCTGCTGTGTGTGTCTGTGCAGCTGGGCGATGTGCTCCCCCTTCCTCTCCATCCTCAGCAGCAGCCTCTCCTGGTCCCGCAGCACGTCCCCCCGCTCCGCCCCCCCGGCCTGCACCCTCCGCACCAACGCAGCCTGCTCTCTGCACGCACAGACACGCACGCATTCCCCTAGTCTTATCAGTACTTAACACACACACACACACACACACACACACACACACACACACACACACACACACACACACACACACACTCACAGGCCCATGAGGCGAAGCTCCTCCTGTAGTGAGCTCAGGACCTCCTTCAGCTCCTCCTCACTCGGTGGCTCTGAGGAGGAGGAGGAGGCGCGGGGGGCTGGGGGTCTCTCCTCCGAGGGGGGGTGGGACCGCGGGTGGTGCTTCAGGAGGGACAGCACGGCCTGGATGTTAGCCCGCACAGAGTGGCTGCAGCCCACCGCCTGGAGGGGGGGTGGGGGGGGGTGGGGTTAGCAGGAGGGTGGAGCTAACAGGAGTAGGGCGGGGCTTACAGGAGGAGGGTGGAGCTAACAGGAGTAGGGTGGGGCTTACAGGAGGAGGGTGGAGCTAACAGGAGTAGGGTGGGGCTTACAGGAGGAGGGTGGAGCTAACAGGAGGAGGGCGGGGCTTCCAGGAGAAGGACCTACCATCCCGGCCACAAAGGGCACCACCCCCGGGCGGAGGCTGCGATGGGGCAGGCTGCTGGAGGCCTTCTGCTGCTGGGCGCTCTGGACCAACCAGCCAATGAGAGAGACGGTCAGGGAGCAGGTCAGGACAGACAGACAGAAGCCCCCCCACAGGGACCCCTACCTGAGGCTCCTTGCTCCTCCGTCTGGCCGTGGGCCCCCCGTCTCTGGACCTCCTCCTGGGGCGGAGGAGGCGCCGGTTGGCCTCCAGGCGCCGGTTGGCCTCCAGGCCCGTCTGCAGCTGGAGAGGCCACACAGACAGTGAGCCACAGACACCTCCTGGACGCCCTCCAATAGGAAGAACAGCATGCATATTATGGGCTGTAAGAAGAGAGTGAAGGTGTGTGATGGACCAGGTGTGAGATGGACCAGGTGTGTGATGGACCAGGTGTGTGATGGACCAGGTGTGAGATGGACCAGGTGTGTGATGGACCAGGTGTGTGATGGACCAGGTGTGTGATGGACCAGGTGTGTGATGGACCAGGTGTGTGATGGACCAGGTGTGTGATAGACCAGGTGTGTGATGGACCAGGTGTGTGATGGACCAGGTGTGTGATGGACCAGGTGTGTGATGGACCAGGTGTGTGATGGACCAGGTGTGTGATGGACCAGGTGTGTGATGGACCAGGTGTGTGATGGACCAGGTGTGTGATGGACCAGGTGTGTGATGGACCAGGTGTGTGATGGACCAGGTGTGTGATGGACCAGGTGTGTGATGGACCAGGTGTGTACCAGGTCAGCCTTCTCTTGGACCAGCTTCCTCTGGCGTTCCTCTTCCTCCAGCTTCTCCTCCAGCTCACGGATCTTCTTCTGCCAGACAGACGGAAACCATCCTTAAATGTTTGTACTGGTACCACACACCAGACCAGTAGGACCAGACCAGTGGGACCAGACCAGTGGACCAGACCAGTGGGACCAGACCAGTAGGACCAGACCAGTGGGACCAGACCAGTGGGACCAGACCAGTAGGACCAGACCAGTAGGACCAGACCAGTGGGACCAGACCAGTGGGACCAGACCAGTGGGACCAGACCAGTGGGACCAGACCAGTGGGACCAGACCAGTAGGACCAGACCAGTAGGACCAGACCAGTGGGACCAGACCAGTAGGACCAGACCAGTGGGACCAGACCAGTGGGACCAGACCAGTGGGACCAGACCAGTGGGACCAGACCAGTGGGACCAGACCAGTGGGACCAGACCAGTAGGACCAGACCAGTAGGACCAGACCAGTAGGACCAGACCAGTGGGACCAGACCAGTGGGACCAGACCAGTAGGACCAGACCAGTGGGACCAGACCAGTGGGACCAGACCAGTGGGACCAGACCAGTGGGACCAGACCAGTGGGACCAGACCAGTGGGACCAGACCAGTGGGACCAGACCAGTGGGACCAGACCAGTAGGACCAGACCAGTGGGACCAGACCAGTAGGACCAGACCAGTGGGACCAGACCAGTGGGACCAGACCAGTGGGACCAGACCAGTGGGACCAGACCAGTGGGACCAGACCAGTAGGACCAGACCAGTGGGACCAGACCAGTGGGACCAGACCAGTGGGACCAGACCAGTGGGACCAGACCAGTGGGACCAGACCAGTAGGACCAGACCAGTGGGACCAGACCAGTGTCAGCAGTACCTCGGCCTGGTTCTGGGTGAGCGTCATCCTGATGTACTCCCTCTCCAGTCGCTCCAGCTTCTCCCACTGGGCATGCTCAGGTCCGGGGGCTTGGTCACCTGACGGGTCTGTTGCCATGGAGACCTGGGAGAGTCAACAATCGTCATTTTATCAATTTAATATTAGACACGGGAAATTCTGAATGTTATCATGCAGTAGCACTAGCCTCATGCTACATGACATTAGCACTAGCCTCAGCGCTACATCCTACATGCTACATGCCAGTAGCACTAGCCTCAGCGCTACATGCTACATGCCAATACCACTAGCCTCAGCGCTACATGCTACATGCCAGTAGCACTAGCCTCAGCGCTACATGCTACATGCCAGTAGCACTTGCCTCAGCGCTACATGCCAGTAGCACTAGCCTCAGCGCTACATGCTACATGCTACATGCCAGTAGCACTAGCCTCAGCGCTACATGCTACATGCCAGTAGCCCTTGCCTCAGCGCTAAATGCTACATGCCAGTAGCACTTGCCTCAGCGCTACCTGCTACATGCCAGTAGCACTAGCCTCAGCGCTACATGCTACATGCCAGTAGCACTAGTCTCAGCGCTACATGCTACATGCCAGTAGCGCGGCGGCTGGCCCTCTGACCTGCTGCTGGAGGAGGCTGGTGCGGTCCTGCTGTGCGAGGCGGACCGTGCGTCTCATGAGCTCCAGCTGTCTCTCCAGCTGCTGGCAGCGGGCCTCGGCGGCGGCCAGCTGGGTGAGCAGCACTGTGGAGGCACAGGAGAGCTTTGAGGAGAGGGAGTACAGCATGCAGAGAGAGGCGTGTCCATAGGACACACCGCAGAGCTCCTGGAGATGACCTGGGGCCGACGCCCTCTGACCTGTGAGGCGTTTCTGGACGGTTCGGGAGGATCCAGAACGGGTACCTTGGTTGCATTGGGGTCGATCGCTGGCCCCTTCGCTTCGCATCTCCATCCGGGTGGAGGTGACGTCAGAGGGCTGCTCCGCATGTCGTCGGGTGGAGGTGACGCCAGACCACGGCTCCGCCTCTCTCCGGGTGGAGGTGACCTCAGACCGTGGCTCCGCCTCTCTCCGGGTGGAGGTGATGTCGGAGGGCTGCTCCGCCTGTCGTCGGGTGGAGTTGACGTCAGACCGCTGCTCCGCCAGTCTTTGGGTGGAGCTGACGTTGGTAGGTGGTGCGTCTCTCCCCAGCGCCTGCAGACCGAGGTCCACTCGCCTCTGGATGGAGGTGACCAGTGGTCGGGTGGAGGGCTGCTCCGCCTGCAGGCCCAGGTCCACTGGTCTCTGGGTGGAGGTGACCAGTGGTCGGGTGGAGGGCTGCTCCGCCTGCAGGCCCAGGTCCACTGGTCTCTGGGTGGAGGTGACCAGTGGTCGGGTGGAGGGCTGCTCCGCCTGCAGGCCCAGGTCCGCTGGTCTCTGGGTGGAGGTGACCAGTGGTCGGGTGGAGGGCTGCTCCGCCTGCAGGCCCAGGTCCGCTGGTCTCTTCTCCAGCTCCAGCCGTCTGATCTTCTCCTGGAGGTTCCTCAGGGCGGAGATGATTTCTAGGCGGCCATATGAAGGGTGGTGTACAGTGTGTTGTGGTTCACAGGGTGGTGTACAGGGTGGTCTAGGGTGGTGTACACCAGCAAGGGAGATAGTGGTTTTTATTTTTCAGGCAGTTTTATGCGTGAAGCTGATGAACGGGTTCATAGTGAACTACTTTTATGTTTAGGTTGATGTTTAGCCCATTATGAAAGGTCTGGTGATCTGGCAACCCTCTGTTGACACTGAACTCCTTATTGCTAGGTTACGGACAGACACTATCAAATGAAGCGCCCTGTCTAAACAAAGGCAATGATGGTCAATCGAGAATGAGACACGCAGCATAGTGCTGGAGCTCAGAGAGTGAAGGAATGGCTGAATGTCGTGTAGGATCAAGTTACCCCTTCTGTTGCTATGGAGCGATAATGAGACCCAATACCTCGGTGGACAGTGTGTTTGACAAAGCAAAACGGATACAAACACACACACACACCCCACATACCTGCACTGTGGGACTCTGGGAAGGACTTGGCAGGCGAGGAGGGCGGAAGAGCCTGCCTCATCCGCGGTGGTGGTCTGTGGAGGTGGGGGGTCTTGATGAAGGGCTGGTGAGCAGGGTAGTCTTTATAAGACGACAGCGACGGACTGGCACACATGAGGCCTGTGGGCAGCGCCGGCCGCCATTCCTGTGGAGAACCACAGCTGAATAATGAATAGCATGTGAGAGTCACTGACTAAAACAAAGCAAGCTGTGGACCTATATTTTGAAAAGCCACATTCCCTATCACTCACACAAGATGCACTCTCACTTCCCCAGACAGGATTTAGCTGGTCAGCTGTGTACCACATGATAGTAATTAATAACATGCCTCGCAAAATGAGCAGCTTTCCCTGGGCGTTAGTGACACTATAGTAGTATTCCGTGCCATTTGACCAACAGGTGTATCCAAGTGTTTGATGGCACATGCATGCACCTCTGCTACCTTCAGACCCTAAGGCTGACCTCTGCTACCTCCAGACCCTAAGGCTGACCTCTGCTACCTCCAGACCCTAAGGCTGACCTCTGCTACCTCCAGACCCTAAGGTTGACCTCTGCTACCTCCAGACCCAAAGGCTGACCTCTGCTACCTCCAGACCCTAAGGTTGACCTCTGCTACCTCCAGACCCTAAGGCTGACCTCTGCTACCTCCAGACCCTAAGGCTGACCTCTGCTACCTCCAGACCCTAAGGTTGACCTCTGCTACCTCCAGACCCTAAGGCTGACCTCTGCTACCTCCAGACCCTAAGGCTGACCTCTGCTACCTCCAGACCCTAAGGCTGACCTCTGCTACCTCCAGACCCATAAGGCTGACCTCTGCTACCTCCAGACCCTATACGGTGATACCTTGTTGCGTTGCGCCTCCCCGGCGGGTGTTTTTGACAGCGTCTCCATCCCGGTTCAGCGGCTTCTGGTCTAGCGGGAGTATGTCTGCACTAACAAACAATTCTTTCAATCGTCCATCCTTGGATTCGTCGATACTAGAACAGAGGAATTGCATCGGCTCAGCTGCCCAGGCTGGTTCAACTAAAGCGGAGCCATAACCGGGAACCCAAAACAACTCGACTTCTCCACCCGGGCCACTCCATCCATTGTGCATCTATTGGCTAAGCAAACTTTACCCGGATATGTAGTTTGTTTTCTAACTAATACACTAATGAACCCTCCACGACAGCGTGATAATAAACGACAATACCCAGAGTGCAACGGGGAGAAGGGGGCGTGTCTTATTTAAGACTCCCGCGGAACTTCTGTTTAGGATACGTGCGGGTGTGGAGGGCTTTCAACGCAAAGGTACCACGTTGTAGCTATGCTTTAGGAGTATATGTCATGTTAGGTACTGTTATAATTCGTGACATAAACACGTACGAGCGTCACAGCACTATCGTAACGACAGCTTCGTGTGGCCGCAGTCTCCTAGCATCAGGCTAACGGTGCTCTGTGGTCGCCAGGCTGCCCCCCGCTGTGAGTCCGGCGCACCCCACGGCGGCATGGCGGCGGAGAACACCCTGTGAGTAGCACTATAACGCGGAGGGGACCCTGTGAGTAGCACTATAACGCGGAGAGGACCCTGTGAGTAGCACTATAACGCGGAGAGGACCCTGTGAGTAGCACTATAACGCGGAGAGGACCCTGTCGTACTGGTGTTGTTGTAGTGAGTGGTTGGAAGGTAGTGGGAGACGACTCCTGATATGCTGGGACAACAGAATGCATCATGGGAAGTTTCGTTATTCGAGAGTAAATAAAAGTCCTAAATAAACTAACTATATAACTCCTAGGAAATATGTCATCCCTAACACTGTTATTTGATGTACAATTAAATACTGTAGTTACCATGACCACCATTAGTAAATTATAAACTGAGTTCATTGTTAGTTAATGCTTATTACTGCATTAACTAATGTCTTCTATTGGTTTGTTATTGAACCCTTGTTGTAAAGTGTGACCACTATTGTTTCGTTTTGACATAATGTACATGTGACATGTGGGTTCCAGAGCGAGACCAGTTCAGAGTCACCCCAATACTCCTGTAGAGCGCCATCACTGAGGTCTCACTCTAACCCCCCCTCCCAGGGATGATGAGGACACGTTCAAGATCCTCATAGCGACCGATATCCACCTGGGCTTCCTGGAGAAGGACGCCATCCGAGGGGACGACTCCTTCACCACCCTGGAGGAGATCCTGCAGTGCGCCCGGACCAACCAGGTGTTCTGTTGTTATTGAATCTACAAACTGCATCTCTGAAGGGAGAGCAAACCCCACATCACTCTCATCTGGCTTGGGCCAGGTCCTCCGTCAATCACAAGGAGTCTGTGACTCCTGGCTCCAAAGGCTTTTCCTGAGGGATGCTTTTCTATTGGCTGCTCAAGCTAGGGGGTGTGACACGGGGCTAGACAAGGTTTGACCACGCCCCTTTCTTTTGATTCTGTGGAAGACGATCGGTCCGTTACTTCTAAAACCTTGAAGACGTACGTTATTCTTCTAAGATGTGGGATGACTTGTCCTTTAATAAGAGGGGGCTCTCCTGGTCCCGGACGGAGCCTGTGGATGGTATCAGGACCTTCCTCTCTGCTCCACAGGTGGACTTCATCCTGCTCGGCGGGGACCTCTTCCACGAGAACAAGCCGTCCCGCCGCTGCCTCCACAGCTGCATCTCCATGCTCCGCAAGTACTGCATGGGAGGCACGCCCATCGTCTTCGACATCCTCAGCGACCAGACGGTCAACTTCGGAACCAGCACGTCAGTCTCACTCTTACTCTTCCATTAGCGGCCGTTAGCCAACGCTTTATCCAGAGCGGCTTACAATTGGTACATTTGTCAGAAGAAAGAGAAACAACAATATATCACCATCACTACAGTAGTGCCAAGCACCAACCGTCACTAGGCTAACCCATTCCCCGAACACAACGGAGACAGCCAGGATAAGGTGCTGCACAAAGTGCAAGGACGTCCAACGTACACTAAGTGTGTAGGGGGGGCTATGCAGAGCTGATCCTTGTTCCTGTTCTTCCCTTTCGTATTTCCAATCTCCCTCAAGCGTCTGCTCTTCTTTGGTTTCGTTGCGTGTGTTGATCCTGCTCTGCGTTCATCTTCAGGTTTCCGTGGGTGAACTACCAGGATGAGAACCTCAACATCTCTATCCCTGTCTTCAGTGTCCACGGGAACCACGACGACCCCACCGGAGTGAGTCCCTCTGGGTCCCGCCTTGTGCGGCAGGTTGGGTTGGTGTGTGTGACACCGTGTTCCCCTCTGGGTCCCGCCTCGTGCTGCCGGTTGGGTTGGTGTGTGTGACACCGTGTTCCCCTCTGGGTCCCGCCTCGTGCTGCCGGTTGGGTTGGTGTGTGTGACACCGTGTTCCCCTCTGGGTCCCGCCTCGTGCGGCAGGTTGGGTTAGTGTGTGTGACACCGTGTTCCCCTCTGGGTCCCGCCTCGTGCTGCCGGTTGGGTTAGTGTGTGTAACACTGTGTTCCCCTCTGGGTCCCGCCTCGTGCTGCCGGTTGGGTTAGTGTGTGTGACACCGTGTTCCCCTCTGGGTCCTGCCGGTTGGGTTAGTGTGTGTGACACCGTGTTCCCCTCTGGGTCCCGCCTCGTGCTGCCGGTTGGGTTAGTGTGTGTAACACTGTGTTCCCCTCTGGGTCCCGCCTCGTGCGGCAGGCTGGGTTAGTGTGTGTAACACTGTGTTCCCTCCCCCAGTCTGAGGGTCTGTGTGCCTTGGACCTGCTGAGCACCTGTGGGCTGGTCAACCACTTCGGGCGCTCGCTGTCAGTGGAGAAGATTGAGATTAGTCCCGTTCTTATGCAGAAAGGAACCACCAAGCTGGCGCTTTATGGGCTAGGTGAGTGTGAGTGTGAGTGTGTGTGTGTGTGTGTGTGGTGTGTGAGTGTGAGTGTGTGTGGGTGTGGGTGAGTGTGGGTGTGGGTGTGAGTGGGTGTGTGTGAGTGTGTGTGTGGGTGTGGGTGTGGGTGTGTGGGTGTGGGTGTGGGTGTGTCTGTGCTTGTGATTAGTTGGAATGGTTGCAAAATGTACTTTTGTGTGTGTGTGTGTCTGTTGTGTGTATAGGCTCCATCCCGGACGAGCGGCTGTACAGGATGTTTGTGAACAAGCAGGTGACCATGCTGAGGCCCAAGGAGGATGAAGAGCAGTGGTTCAACCTCTTCACCATCCACCAGAACAGGTGGGGTCACCACCTTTGACCTTTGACACCTGAGGACGTGCTAATGCACTGCGACCCTTGGTTAATGTTTGGAAGCTGCAGGGATTCTGTCACTAATATTAATACAGCTCTCTGTTATGTATAACCTACCTGATGCACTTCGCCCTGGCACAGGACGTGGAAGTGACATCGCTATCATTGAGCCATTAGAACTATGTTCTCAACGTGTGTGTGTGTGTGTGTGTGTGTGTGTGTGTGTGTGTGTGTGTGTGTGTGTGTGTGTGTGTGTGTGTGTGTGTGTGTGTGTGTGTGTGTGTGTGTGTGTGTGTGTGTGTGTGTGTGTGTCTTTCTGTGTGTGATTCTCTCAGGAGTAAGCACGGTGCCACCAACTACATCCCGGAGCAGTTCCTGGATGAGTTCATCGACCTGGTGGTCTGGGGCCACGAGCACGAGTGTCTGATCACCCCGACCCGCAACGAGCAGCAGCTCTTCTACGTCACCCAGCCGGGCAGCTCCGTGGCCACCTCCCTGTCCCCGGGGGAGGCCGCCAAGAAGTATGGGCCCACACAGAGACACACAGACCGTCCCCACGCAGACAGACAGGCACACAGACAGTCCCCACGCAGACAGACACACAGACCGCCCCACCCAGAGAGACAGGCACACAGACAGTCCCCACGCAGACAGACAGGCACACAGACAGTCCCCACGCAGACAGACGAACACCCCCCCCACACAGAGATACCCCCCCCACACACAGATACCCCCCCAAAACACACAGACAGACAGACAGACAGACACCCCCCCACTAGGGTCAGGTCTAGGGTCAGGTCTAGGGTCAGGGCTCTGGTTAGGGCTAGGGTCAGGGTTCTGGTCAGGGCTAGGGTCAGGGCTAGGGTCAGGGTTCTGGTCAGGGCTTGGGTCAGGGCTAGGGTCAGGGTTCTGGTCAGGGCTCTGGTTAGGGCTAGGGTCAGGGTTCTGGTTAGGGCTAGGGTCAGGGCTAGGGTCAGGGTTCTGGTCAGGGCTAGGGTCAGGGTTCTGGTCAGGGCTCTGGTTAGGGCTAGGGTCAGGGTTCTGGTCAGGGCTAGGGTCAGGGTTCTGGTCAGGGCTAGGGTCAGGGTTCTGGTCAGGGCTGGTAGGGTTGGTCAGGGCTAGGGTCAGGGTTCTGGTCAGGGCTAGGGTCAGGGTTCTGGTCAGGGCTAGGGTCAGGGCTAGGGTCAGGGTTCTGGTCAGGGTCTAGGGTCAGGGTTTCTTGGGTCAGGGCTTGAAGGCGGTGTCAGGGTTCTGGTCAGGGCTAGGGTCAGGGCTAGGGTCAGGGTTCTGGTCAGGGTCAGGGCTAGGGTCAGGGTTCTGGTCAGGGCTAGGGTCAGGGCTAGGGTCAGGGTTCTGGTCAGGGTCAGGGCTAGGGTCAGGGTTCTGGTCAGGGTCAGGGCTAGGGTCAGGGTTCTGGTCAGGGCTTGGGTCAGGGCTAGGGTCAGGGTTCTGGTCAGGGCTCTGGTTAGGGCTAGGGTCAGGGTTCTGGGTCAGGGCTAGGGTCAGGGTTCTGGTCAGGGCTAGGGTCAGGGTTAGGGTCAGGGTTCTGGTCAGGGCTAGGGTCAGGGCTAGGGTCAGGGTTCTGGTCAGGGCTAGGGTCAGGGCTAGGGTCAGGGCTAGGGTCAGGGTTCTGGTCAGGGCTAGGGTAAGGGTTCTGGTCAGGGCTCTGGTTAGGGCTAGGGTCAGGGTTCTGGTCAGGGCTAGGGTCAGGGCTAGGGTCAGGGTTCTGGTCAGGGCTTGGGTCAGGGCTAGGGTCAGGGCTAGGGTCAGGGTTCTGGTCAGGGCTTGGGTCAGGGCTAGGGTCAGGGCTAGGGTCAGGGCTAGGGTCAGGGTTCTGGTCAGGGCTCTGGTTAGGGCTAGGGTCAGGGTTCTGGTCAGGGCTAGGGTCAGGGCTAGGGTCAGGGCTAGGGTCAGGGTTCTGGTCAGGGCTAGGGTAAGGGTTCTGGTCAGGGCTCTGGTCAGGGCTAGGGTCCGGGTTCTGGTCAGGGCTAGGGTTAGGGCTAGGGTCAGGGCTTGGGTCAGGGTTCTGGTCAGGGCTAGGGTTAGGGCTAGGGTCAGGGCTTGAGTCAGGGCTAGGGTCAGGGTTCTGGTCAGGGCTAGGGTTAGGGCTAGGGTCAGGGCTAGGGTCAGGGCTAGGGTCAGGGTTCTGGTTAGGGTCAGTCAATACCTTTTGGATACCTGTCTGGAGGTCCAGCAGCATAACTCTACACCATCATGTTTGCTGAAAAAGAGAAGGTTCATAAATCAATATATGGTGGATGAGACATAACACAATAATGTAAGTAGTTCATTCTAACCTCTGGTGACCTGTAGACCCCCCCCCAAGTCTCTCTGATGGACCTCCTGCTCCTCTAGTGCTCTGTCCAGGGGATTCTAAGCCATCTCTTTCTTCAATGGGGGTCTCGCTTTGTGGCGACCCCTCTACTCTGCGCTGTGGTGCTATTCATCCTCTTCCACCCTTTCTGATCATCATCTTCTCTGATTGCTCTCAGCCAACTCCTGCGAGAAATTTTAAACAAATCCCTTTATGCAAATCTCTGACCTTTGTCCTGTTTCACCCCAGGCACATCGGCCTGCTGAGGGTCAAAGGTCGCAAGATGAACCTGCAGAAGATCCCCCTGAACACGGTGAGGCAGTTCTTCATCCAGGACGTCGTGCTGGCGGACCACCAAGACCTGTTCACCGCCGGGACCCCCCAGGTCACCAAGAAGGTGGAGGACTTCTGCCACGCCAAGGTGAAGCAGGGCACGCACACCCTTTGAACACCCTGTTACGACAAGATGAACTGAAGATTAAACAGGGCCTAATACATCAGATAATAATAACCACAAAACCTGTGTTATAAATGTCCTAAACTCTAACCCTAACCCTGGGCGTCTCTCCTCGTGGCGTGCTCCCCTAGGTGGTGGAGATGTTGGATCAGGCAGAACGGGAACGACTGGGCTGCCCGCTTACTCCAGAGAAGCCTCTCATTCGTATCAGGGTAAGAGCAGACAGGACTCATGAAGGGGGTACCACAGCCCCTCTGCAGCTCTGATCCCCTCCCCCCTCTCTAGGTGGACTACAGTGGAGGTTTCGAGGCCTTCAACACCTCACGCTTCAGTCAGAAGTTTGTGGACCGCGTGGCCAACCCAAAAGACGTCATTCATTTCCTCCGACGGCGAGAGAACAAGGAGGCCGTCAAAGGTGATGCCCGGTAGACCCCTCTGGTGGTCCGGTGCTCTAGGAGGCGGGCCCCTCGCCTCACCTCCCACCTTGTGCCCTGTGTTCAGATGAGATCCACATCGACTACAGCCGGCTGGTCCGGACCACGGCCCTGGAGGGCCTGGGGGTGGAGGACCTGGTCAAACAGTACTTTGAAGCTGCTGAACAGGTACGCTGACCTCCAGCTGACCTCTAGGTACGCTGACCTCCAGCTGACCTCCAGGTACGCTGACCTCCAGCTACGCTGACCTCCAGCTGACCTCAAGGTACGCTGACCTCCAGCTGACCTCCAGGTACGCTGACCTCCAGCTGACCTCCAGGTACGCTGACCAGCTGACCTCCAGGTACGCTGACCTCCAGGTACGGTGACCTCCAGCTGACCTCCAGGTACGCTGACCTCCAGGTACGCTGACCTCCAGCTGACCTCCAGGTACGCTGACCTCCAGCTGACCTCCAGGTACGCTGACCTCAGACCTCCAGGTGCGCTGACCTCCAGGTACGCTGACCTCCAGCTGACCTCAAGGTACGCTGACCTCAGACCTCCAGGTACGCTGACCTCCAGCTGACCTCCAGGTACGCTGACCTCAGACCTCCAGGTACGCTGACCTCCAGCTGACCTCCAGGTACGCTGACCTCACAGAGTCTGCCCCACAGGCCAGACCTGGTGTTCCAGGAGCTGTAGGTACGGTTCAAGGGTTTTAAAGATGGCCAGCGTTGTGTTGGTATAGCCCTCACAGTCTGAAAGGGGGGGGGCGGCCGTGGAACCGTCAACACGCTGGAACAGACGGAGGAGGGGGAAGGTGCACACTAAACTGCTAACACACATCATACAGCCAAAACATTCACACGCTCAGACACTGAACCCCCCGCTTTGGAATTTCAACACCCCAGAAAATGTCCACCTCCTCTCTGCTCCCTCCTTGGTCTGTTTACCTTTCCTCTCTGCTCCCTCCTTGGTCTGTTTACCTTTCCTCTCTGCTCCCTCCTTGGTCTGTTTACCTTTCCTCTCTGCTCCCTCCTTGGTCTGTTTACCTTTCCTCTCTGCTCCCTCCTTGGTCTGTTCACCTTGGAGAAGCGTTGCCTTCCACCCACCTGTGGTGGACCGATGGGATGGATTCCCAGAGGAGCTGAAGTGATGGGTCAGGTGCGCAGAGTAGAGCGTAACCTCTAGCCCTGGTCCTCGTACTGCAGAAGGCCCAGCTGTCCCTGCTGACAGAGAGCGGAATGGGGAAGGCCATCCAGGAGTTTGTGGACAAAGACGAGAAGGAAGCCATCGAGGAGCTCATCAGCTACCAGCTGGAGAAGACACAGCGCCACCTGCAGGGCCGGGGGGTAACCACGGAGCAGGACATCGACGCAGAGGTAGGTTATGGGGAGACCTGGGGATCCCCCTCATCACCTAACCCTCACCCCTAACCCTCACCCCTCACCCTCACCCCTCACCCCTCACCCTCACCCTCTACCCCTAACCCTCACCCTCACCCCTCACCCTCACCCTCACCCCTAACCCTCACCCTCACCCTCACCCCTAACCCCTAACCCTCACCCCTCTCCCTACCCCTCACCCTAACCCTCACCCCTCTCCCTCACCCTCACCCCTAACCCCTAACCCTCACCCCTCTCCCTACCCCTCTCCCTACCCCTCTCCCTCACCCTAACCCTCACCCTCTCCCTCTCCCTAACCCTCACCCCTAACCCCTCACCCTAACCCTCACCCCTCTCCCTCACCCTCACCCGGTGCCTTTACAGATCCAGCGCTTCAGAGACGCCAAGAAGAACACCACTGAGGAGGAGCGGGAGAACAGAGAAGTACGTTCATGTTGGACCCTCAAAACATACGTCCTCACACGCACACACACCTGCACACAGTGATTGGGACCTCCTCCTCCTGATGCCCCTGGTCCTCCTCCTCCTCCTCCTCCTCCTGGTACTCCTTTTACTCCTCCTCCTCCTCTTCCTCGTCTTCCTCCTCCTCCTGATGCCCCTGGTCCTCCTCCTCCTCCTCCTCCTCCTCCTCCTCCTCCTTGTACTCCTCCTCCTCATGCTCCTGGTCCTCCTCCTCCTCCTCCTCCTCCTGGTACTCCTTTTACTCCTCCTCCTCCTCCTCCTCCTCCTGTTACTCCTCCTCCTCCTCCTCCTCCTCCTCCTGTTACTCCTCTTCCTCATCCTCGTCTTCCTCCTCCTCCTGGTACTCCTTTTACCTCCTCCTCCTCTTCCTCATCCTCGTCTTCCTCCTCCTCCTGGTACTCCTTTTACTCCTCCTCCTTTTCCTCGTCCTCCTCCCCCTTGTCCTCCTTCTCCTCCTCGTCTTCCTCCTCGTCCTCGTCCTCCTCCTCCTGGTACTCCTTTTACTCCTCCTCGTCCTGCTCCTCCTCCTCTTCTTCCTCTTCCTTGTCCTCCTCCTCCCCCTTGTCCTCCTTCTCCTCCTCGTCTTCCTCCTCCTCCTTCCCCTCGTCCTCGTCCTCGTCCTTGTCTTCCTCGTCTTCCTCCTCCTCCTTCCCCTCGTCCTCGTCCTCGTCCTTGTCCTCCTCGTCTTCCTCGTCCTCGTCCTCGTGCTCCTCCTTCCCCTCCCCCTCGTCCTCGTCCTCCTCCCCCTCCTACTCGTCCTCCTCCTCCTCAGGCCCTCGACCGAGCCCGGGCCCTCCGTCTGGACCGGGGGGAGGCCCCTCAGGACCCGATGGAGGAGCTGGGTGACGCCCACATGGACTCTGACGAGGGCGTGGCCCCACCCCCGGCCCCCACTCGTGGAAGAGGCAGCCGGGGGAGGGGCAGGCAGGGGCAGGGGGAGGGGTGAGTTACCATGACGACCATAGTGACCTGGTTTATTTTACACATCCTGTTGGTACGTTTTAGAAGACATGGAGTCTGGAGAGCAGCAGCAGAAGTGTTGGATGTACAGGGCTGGGGAAGAGCCAGATATCAACAAAGTACTGCAATACAAAGCTTTTATTATTGGTTATGTATATTTCCAATGTATTAATGTTGCATTCCTTTAAACAGTTTAAGACGTGAAGGAACAAACATAACTACCAGAGGTAGGAACCATTGAAAGGGCACAACTGAAAAGGAAAGGTTCATCTATTGTGAGGAACACATGATGTCTCCAGGAAAGGGTTACTTCACTGCAGCAGTGAACCGTTAACCGGACCCTGTTGGGTGATGGCTCTGGCTTCACTGCAGCATGAACCGTTAACCGGACCCTGTTGGGTGATGGCTCTGGCTTCACTGCAGCAGTGAACCGTTAACCGGACCCTGTTGGGTGATGGCTCTGGCTTCACTGCAGCAGTGAACCGTTAACCGGACCCTGTTGGGTGATGGCTCTGGCTTCACTGCAGCAGTGGACCGTTAACCGACCTCTGTTGGGTGATGGCTCTGGCTTCACTGCAGCAGTGAACCGTTAACCGGACCCTGTTGGGTTGATTGGGCTCTGGCTTCACTGCAGCAGTGAACCGTTAACCGCGGACCCTGTTGGGTGATGGCTCTGGCTTCACCTTGCAAGCAGTGAACCGTTAACCGGACCCTGTTGGGTGATGGCTCTGGCTTCACTGCAGCAGTGAACCGTTAACCGGACCCTGTTGGGTGATGGCTCTGGCTTCACTGCAGCAGTGAACCGTTAACCGGACCCTGTTGGGTGATGGCTCTGGCTTCACTGCAGCAGTGGACCGTTAACCGGACCCTGTTGGGTGATGGCTCTGGCTTCACTGCAGCAGTGAACCGTTAACCGGACCCTGTTGGGTGATGGCTCTGGCTTCACTGCAGCAGTGAACCGTTAACCGGACCCTGTTGGGTGATGGCTCTGGCTTCACTGCAGCAGTGGACCGTTAACCGGACCCTGTTGGGTGATGGCTCTGGCTTCACTGCAGCAGTGGACCGTTAACCGGACCCTGTTGGGTGATGGCTCTGGCTTCACTGCAACAGTGAACCGTTAACTCGGACCCTGTTGGTGGATGATGGCTCTGGCTTCACTGCCAGCAGTGGACCGTTAACCCGGACCTCGTTGGGGTGATGGCTCTGGCTTCACTGCAAGCAGTGGACCGTTAACCGAACCCTGTTGGGTGATGGGCTCTGGGCTTCACTGCAGCAGTGAACCGTTAACCGGACCCTGTTGGGTGATGGCTCTTGGCTTCACTGCAGCATGAACCGTTAACCGGTGACCCTGTTGGGTGATGGCTCTGGCTTCACTGCAGCATGAACCGTTAACCGACCCTGTTGGGTGATGGCTTCTGGCTTCACTGCAGCAGGTGGACCGTTAACCGGACCCTGTGGGTGATGGCTCTGGCTTCACTTGCAGCAGTGGACCCGTTAACCGGGACCCTGTTGGGTGATGGCTCTGGCTTTCACTGCAAGCAGTGGAACCGTTAAACCGGACCCTGTTGGGTGATGGCTCTGGCTTCACTGCAGCAGTGGACCGTTAACCGGACCCTGTTGGGTGATGGCTCTGGCTTCACTGCAGCAGTGGACCGTTAACCGGACCCTGTTGGGTGATGGCTCTGGCTTCACTGCAGCAGTGGACCGTTAACCGGACCCTGTTGGGTGATGGCTTTAGTGCAGCAGAAGGAAAGGTTGGTGAGTCAGCCTGTCTCTCTGTCGGTCCGCAGGGGCTGCCGCTCCTGAACCCAAGGCTGCGGGGCGCGGCCGAGGCCAGAGGTCGTCCGCCGGCGGCAGCAGAAACATCATGGAAGGTCTGCTCCAACATCAGGACACAGTGTGTTGCTTCTGTTTATCACTGTACAATATTCACCCATTCATTCACATAACCTGTACGATCACAATGGATTAACCAGTAAGACATCCCGATGAGCAAGCTGTGAGTGTGAACCATTGTGTTCATTGGATCGGGGGCACTTATGGCGCATTTCCACTAGCACGGCTCGGCTCGATACGGCTCGGCACGGCTCGGCTCGGCTCGGTTTGGTTGTGTTTCCATTACAACTGGTGCCTCCTCGACGTGGGCGGGGTCGTCATAACACGGCTGCGGGAAACCGCTGTGACGTCATTTACACGGCGCTGAGCAACGTACAAATCCGGAAGACCAGAACAACAACAACGCGTGGTGCCGTCGAGCTCCCTCTGAATCCGTTCTTCGGCAACCAGAGTCAGGAACGTCTGGACCTCCTCCACCGACCAAGGAGTGGATTTTTTCTGAGAAGCCATCTCGTTCCAAGTCAAAAAGCAGTAAAAAGTGGTGTCTTGTCTCGCGTCTTGTTTTTATTTACATTCTAGGCGGTCGTTGCGCGGTTATGACGCTTCCAGTGACGACACTCATCGGCCAATCAGTGGAAGGCAGTCGGCTGACGTCACGTTTTAGTAACGCTTCGGCTCGCTTGGAACCACGGCTGAGGTGATACCAAAAATGTACCCGGTTGCAGGTACTGCGTGCTAGTGGAAACACGCAAATAGCGCGCCGAGCCGAGCCGTACCGAGCCGAGCCGAGCCGTGCTAGTGGAAATACGCCATTAGAAGATCGGATTGTAGATCCATCCCCCCCCTCTGTGAGTTAATGACTCCTCCCCCCCCCCCCCCCACTGTGAGTTCATGACTCCTCCCCCCCCTACTGTGAGTTAATGACTCCTCCCCCCCCCCACTGTGAGTTCATGACTCCTCCCCCCCTCTGTGAGTTAATGACTCCTCCCCTCCCTACTGTGAGTTAATGACTCCTCCCCCCCCCCCACTGTGGAGTTCATGACTCCTCCCCGCCCCCACTGTGAGTTAATGACTCCTCCCCCCCTCTGTGAGTTCATGACTCCTCCCCCCCCCCACTGTGAGTTAATGACTCCTCCCCCTCTTGTGAGTTAATGACTCCTCCCCCCCCACTGTGAGTTAATGACTCCTCCCCCCTCTGTGAGTTAATGACTCCTCCCCCCCCACTGTGAGTTAATGACTCCCCCCCCCTCTGTGAGTTAATGACTCCTCCCCCCCACTGTGAGTTCATGACTCCTCCTCCCCCCTACTGTGAGTTAATGACTCCTCCCCCCCAACTGTGAGTTAATGACTCCTCCCCCCCCCACTGTGAGTTCATGACTCCTCCCCCCCCACTGTGAGTTCATGACTCCTCCCCCCCCCTCTCTGTGAGTTAATGACTCCTCCTCCCTCCCTACAGTGAGTTAATGACTTCCCTCCCCCCCTACTGTGAGTTAATGACTCCTCCTCCCCCCCTACTGTGAGTTCATGACCCCCCTCCTCCCCCCCCCACTGTGAGTTCATGACTTCCTCCCCCCCCCACTGTGAGTTCATGACTCCTCCCCCCCCCTCTGTGAGTTAATGACTCCTCCCCCCCCTACTGTGAGTTAATGACTCCTCCCCCGCCCCCCACTGTGAGTTCATTCCTCCTCCCCCCCCTACTGTGTGAGTTAATGACTCCTCCCCCCCCCCAACTGTGAGTTCATGGACTCCTCAACCCCCCCCCCCCCCCACTGTGAGTTCATTCCTCCTCCCCCCCCTACTGTGAGTTAATGACTCCTCCCCCCCCCCCAACTGTGAGTTCATGACTCCTCAACCCCCCCCCCCCCCACTGTGAGTTCATGACTCCTCACCCCCCCCTTCTACTAATCCTGCTCCTTGCCAGATCTCTGTGGCCCTTTCTTTAATTCACAGCCCAGCGACCGACCCCCTCAGACCAAGAGGGGGGGCATCTTGCCCAGTTACCCCCCGATCCCAGACCCCCCAGCTTGCAGCCACTGTACCATGCGCTCTATTTACAGTGGATGTATCGCATTGGCGAGGCGCACACAGCCTTTAGCCGTGTTCTGTAAATATACTAGAACACACGGGAGTCCTGGAGCTCTATATCTAAATAATATCATATTATACATAGATATCTATATCATATAATAATATATATTATCACGGCCAAAAGCTGTGTGAGCCGATATTATGAATCTCAAAAGACCGCGTTGGGTTCTCCCACGTTCCTGGTTCTTCCACGTCCACGTCAATGTGAAGTAGACTGAACCGCGACATGGAGGAGAAAGGGATTGTTACCGGGCAGCGCTTAGGCACCTCCGCCTCCTGCAACGCCGAGAAGGGGGTCCCTCGGCAGCAGGAAGCGGGGCTCAAGCGGGAGACATTCGCCGCCAACAATCCCTTCTCCTCCATGTCGTGGGTCATGTTCTTGAGGGAGTCAAAGCCAAAGTTCCTTTCCCCCAATTCATTCTCAACCATGGCTGAGATAACCCCCACTACGAGTCTCGTTGGAGAAATACCAGAGACGAGAGTCCGACGTGTTATTCGCCATAACACCAAAAGCAGAACGGTTATCCAAATAGCAAGAAACACTTGCGTTACAGTCCTGGAGCTCTATATCTAAATAATATCATAATACATAGATATCTATATCATATAATACATATTATCACGCCCAAAAGCTGTGTTCGCACACACATGTGGCGCTCGCACGGTCGTGTCTCATTGGCGGGCCAAGTCTCTGGGCGGGCAGAGTAAGGGGAGGAGCTCACTGCAGTGTGACGACATAATAAACCACATTCCAAATCAGCGCGCTTTAGCCTCCGTTTTTTTTTAAAGGCGAGCAGAACACCTAGTGCTCGTTTTACACCGTACGCAAGTTTTAGCCACTGGGGGACCGTAGGCAGGCTAGGGGAACTCATATCTATGTTAGAAAACCTCAAAGATTTTCGTGCCATGGCACCTTTTTAAGGTGTGAATTCCCCCTAACTGCACAGACCCCTACGCCTGCGGCTAGACCCCAGACCCCCCCGTGGCCCCCACAGACCGGGGTCCATCTGTCTGGACATGTTAATAAAGGCTCCCTCTTCTTTACACCCGCTCCGTGCATTCCTGTCCGGGTGAATGACCCAATGGTCCGAGAGCCGGGCCTCTACGGGTCAGAGGTCAGCTTTGAACGAGCTGGCGGAGGGGACATCACCACCACATGGGTCTCCCTCGGAATGGGTTTTAGCTTTTTCCACCTTTCTGATTCTGACAGTCTGTCTGTCTCTGTCTCTGTCTCTGTCTCTGTGATTGAGCGGAAGTAGCGAGTTTTGCGGAGTGTGTGTGAGAGCGATTTTGAGAAGTTTTTGCGTACTTTTTTGATAGTTTTTTTCGGTAAATGTTAGTTTGTAGTCAATATAGTTGGGTGAAGGTTTTGCGAGGTGTTTGGTGGGTTTTGGGGCTACTTAGGGGTGTTTTTTTGGCGATCGACCAGCGACCGCTGGTCGGTGCGCCTGGAGTATGGCGGCGTTCAGGGACTCAGCCGCAAGCATGCCTTCAAGATCTCCACCACCTTCTCGTGTTCAGGACTGCAGTCTGGCAGTGGCAGATGTTGTCGGGCACAGCAGCATCAGGTCCGCGGCCTGGATGAATGGAAGGGTCGTTATTTTTGTGGACAGCATGGCCAAGGCAAACAAAGTGGTGGAATCTGGGATCGTTGTGAAGGATTTGTTTGTGTCCGTGTCTCCGCTTACAACGTCGGCAGCAAGGATTACTATCTCTAACATCCCTCTGTTCATCGGCGACGAGGTTCTGGTTCGGGAACTATCGAGGCACGGGAAAATAGTGTCTGCAATCAGGAAGCTGCCCTCGGGATGCAAGTCTCCCCTGCTGCGGCATGTAGTGTCACACAGACGACAAGTGCACATGATTCTGAATAAGAAGGACAGTGAACTGGGTTTAGTTTTTCAATTAAGGGTGGATGACTTTGACTATACTGTGTTTGTAAACTCTGGAACTCAAGTGTTTTGGCTGCGGGAATGAAGGGCATTTAGTCAGAGCTTTCCCGGAAATAGCTCCCGCAAATTGGGCTGAGCCTGTTGAGGCGACAGCAGGCTCCTCCAAAGATGTGGATGCTGTAAAAAAGCGGGCTGCAAGCATTGAGATCACAGAAGAAAATGTTGGAACTGCAAAGCAGTGTGGGGAAAATCCAAAAAAGGCAACGTCATGATGATGACAATGTTGAAATTGACCCTTCACTAAGCCCCTCCCATAAACAGCCACTGACCAATCCTACGTTAGCAACCGTGTGTAGCAACCGAGATGTCTGTCAAGCTTTCAGCAGATGCTAATATGCCGAAGCGGTGCGCAAACGGGACCTGTAAATCCGACACCCGATACTCTCAAAGTGTCGAAGGTGGTGTCAATTTTTCCCCTTCCCCAAGCCCAAGACCCAAGAAGAGAGGTGCAACACGTGGATAAGCAGTGTGGAAGACCACATCAACAGCTGAACACGGAAAGATTAATAAAAGAAACGTATGTTATAAGAGCGCCATCATCTGTATTATCATAGTAACAAAAAAGTGAGACTCACAACCAATCAAACCTAAATAATATCCTTAATACATGTAAGTTTACCTGCTCCCTGTGTAGTGGCACTCAATAGGTCTCCGTTTGCGGTCACGTCTGGCTTTTGCGACCACTACGGATGATATGGGCACAGCTTTTATTTTATTACTCCTCGGTTTATGCCATTGTTGTGGCACACTTGTGCAGGACTTCGTTGGGCTTTCTTGCTGTCTGTTTATGAGTTCCAGGGTGTAAATCAATTCCACTATATGGTAGAGTTGGATGTCTCGAGACCGGTCTTGGTCTCGAGACCACTTTTACGTGGTCTCGGTCTTGTCACAGTCTCGACTGTCTTTGGTCTTGGTCTTGTCTTGGTCTCGGATCCCTCGGTCTTGTCTTGGTCTCATTGTTTTGGTCTTGCGGTCTCCGGTCGACATAGGGGTCGGGAGATTTGCAACAAATAATGTCTATGATACCAAACATAATATTCTATAATGCAACATTAAATTGTTTCGCCTTTCGAATTTGCAGTTTGCATTTGATTCGTGACATGTGTGCAAGTCATTGTTGTTTACTGTATTTTATTTAAAATGGAGTTGTTTAACTAAATAAATGTGACCATTTGACATTTAAAAAAACATTCTGCATATCACATTGTTTTGACTTCACAGGCTTAATCTATTTCTGGCAAGGTTATAATTGTGTATCTTCAATTTCATCTACAAATTAAGTATAATTGTAATTAGTTACATATTTCCCATAGCTGTTGGAGGTGTTAGCTGTTTTATCAGATGACTTTTGGACCAGTTAGTTAGTCAGTCAGTCAGTAATATCAGTCCTCAACAGCAGACAAAGGAGTCTCAATCCTCTAATAGTGCAGCAACAGCTATCATGCAATTGCTATACATAGTTTATCTCACCCAGTCTACGAAAACATTTACAGTGAGTGAGCTCACAGTCACACACATTCACTGTTCTGTCTGTAGTTGAAATAATACATTCTTAAATTGAATTTAAACTGGGACTGAACCTCTTACCCCAGTATGCTGCTCTTATTCAATTGATGCAAGTTATGGGGTAACACTAGCTCACTAGCTGTTTTTTTTGTTGTTGTTGTTTTTGTTAGACGAGACCTCGGTCTTGGTCTCGTCTCGGTCTCGTCTCGACTTTGTCTTGGTCTTGACTGAGTCTGTCTTGGCCTTGGTCTCGTCTTGGTCTCGGTCTTGATACCCTCTGGTCTTGGTAGTGTCTTGGTCTCGGTTAAGGCGGTCTTGACTACAAGTCTACTATATGGGAACAATATCCTGGCTTGCTGTAAACAAATACAACCGGTGTATATTGTCCGCCAGCAGACGATATTGTGGATATATCCCTCAAACGCATACTGCAGACCCTTCTGTCGGCTTCTCTCTGATATATCAGAACCGTTTTTCCAAAAATGTGAGGTGATTTCCTTTGGAAATTGTGTTGATGGTATCGTTGAAAACGCCATATTTCTTTTGCTAGGAGCAAAAGCTTGACAGACATAGCAACAGTAACTAAGGGGGGCGGGGCTTAGCGAAGGGTCAATTGGAAAGCAGGTTCTTAAAAATCGACAAGTAAAAACAGTGAGTGCGTTGTTGGGGGACAACATTATTACAGAACCAGCAGAGAGTGTAGAGGCTGGGCCCAGCTCTGCTGCAGTAGAGCAGAGAGACAGTGAGGGGGGGTTGATGGAGGAGGAAGACAGTAGTGTAAGGTTCCCCTTCTTTAAAGGAAACAGGCCAGGGAAACCTGTGGCTCTAAAGCAAAGAGAACAGCAGCTAGGGTGGAGCAAACGGAGTCTAGTGGTGAGGAGGCATAGTCTAGTGAGGAGGAGGAGGAGATGAAGGACTGTGTAAAGGCTGATTCATACATCCGGATCCGGATGAAATTCGTCCATCCGCCCCAAACGTTGCCTCTGGAACTACCTTTCATACCTCCGTCTGGTTTCGGCGTTGTTGTGGATGTTATGCAATACATCCTCTAGAGGGCAGTGACTGTCGTTTCACAAATTAACGGCATCGACAATCTCAAACATGACATCTGTAGAGATGATTTTGCTTTGTGCCATCCGAAATCGGCAAAAAAAAGTGCAAAAAGTGTAGGCCTAGGCGGCGGTGGCATGTGACAGCCCTCACCAACCCGCAGATTATCTCCTCAAAATGTTGTTAAATAACCAGTTACAACTCATTGCCAAAGCAGGGGAACAATAAAACAAAAAGGTCAGGTATATAGTATAATATAAGTATAAAACGTTATATATGCATATCAGATATCTATTTTCGCGAATGGTCTGTCTTTTGACTCTATACTGCCGCCTCGATTTCCGGTGGTATTGCTCCGTTTCTCCCGGAGCGCTCCGGATGGGTAAGCTCAGAGGCGACAGACCCATTGACGGACGAAACACCTCCGGGACCGGACGAAACGGTCCGTATCCGTATTTACCGTAGGGTGTGAATGGGCCTTAACAGACAGCCAGCTCCCCACTGATTCACCACAGGCTTCTCTCTCTCTCCCCCTTACTCTAGCTTTCGACCGCCCATCCCAGAGGCGCCCCCGGGCCGGAGCGGCCCAGTCTTACACTGAAGAGGTAGGTTTCCCTCATCAGTGTGAATCCCCCCCCCCTCCTCCCCCCCTGCCCTCCCTCCTCCCCCATCGCTCCCCCCTAACAGAGTGTCTGTTCCAGGTGGTCATCGACGACTCTGACGAGGACTTCCCTACAGCGGTGCCTTCCGAGCTCCCTCCCCGGTGGGTTGGTTCGATTCCCTCTGTAGCCTCTGACTGATGGGAGCCGTGACTCTGTGCGTTGATCTGACCTCCTCCTCCCTGCCCCCTCCCAGAAGCTCCTCCTCCCAGGCGCCTCCCAGAAGCTCCTCCTTCGCCCGGCCCAGCCTCCAGAGCTCCAGCGAGAGCCAGGCGTCCAGGGGCGTTGCCTTTGAGGACAGCGATGATGATGATGACGAGGTAGCCCCTCCCTCCACCCCCCTCCTCCCCTCGTTGATCCAGGACCACTCGGCTGATGAACGCTGAATTAACCCCTCTCTCCGTCTCCTCCAATCAGGAGGATCCTTTCAAAGCGCAGAGGAGTCGTACCCGACGATAAGCTCACCAGAGACAGGGTTTTCTTCTGAAGCTCTTGGGTTCCCCTCTCTACTGGTGGAGGTCCAGTGTGTGTTCCAGTACTCCCAGCTGTGTGGTGAACTGGGAGTACTGGGGTTTGGCTCCACTGCCAGGACCCAGAGGACTCAGAGCCCGCCTCCTCTGGGTTGGGGTTAGGGTTAACCCTAACCCCAACCCTAACCCTTGTTATCCCTAGGCCGATCAGGCCGATGTGTTCATTCAGAACACATGTCTGCCGGGTTGGTGACGCACTCTGCAACGTTGTCCGTTAAGAGGATTAACACTGTCTGTTGTTTTATGTTCCTAGATGTTGACTGGTTTTGCAAAAAAAAATAAACAAAGAGTTGACTTTGTTAATTTGTCCTTTGTCTTCGGTCTCATATACGTTCAACTCCCAGATACCCTCTTGCTTTAGAAACGTGGATTTCAGGAACCCCCCCCCCATCGCTGATCCATAGCATGGACTCAGCATGTTGCTCAGGAGGTAGAGTGGGTTGGCTGGTAAGCAGAAGGTTGCTAGTTCGATCCCCGTCTCTCGTAGTTGAGTGGTCGAGCAGGACACCTCACCCTGACGAGCTGGCTGTCGCCTTGCGTGGTTGACACCGCCATCGGTTTGTGAATAAGTACATGAATGGGTGAATGTTGGGCAGTATTGTAAAGCACTTTGAGCTGGGCTGGTTAGAAAAAGGCGGGATGAATGCAGTCCTTTTACCATTTACCCATTGATGTATTTTGGACGTTGCTCTTATCTACTTTATCTACTTTTCAGTTTTGGCGTATCAACTTCGCTATAGCTCGGTCGCTATGTTAAGGCCTCAATTTGGAGATGCGAGGTTGACGGTTGCAGCCTTGGACTCCGCGGCTAAACCGTGGATCGGGTGGATGACGCGACAATTTTTTTAATTTTAATTAAATGGAGAACCTGGACGAGAGATTGTTCACTACAGGTTTATCGAGGCAAGTGTGTCAGCTGAAAACAAAGCCCAGTACAGTGAATTACTGGACCACTTTAAAGTTATTTTCCCAGCAAACTGGCCTGTTCCCTAGAGGAACCGTATGGGGAATCCAAGGTGAAACAAATTGCCAAAAGGTTCAGACTTGATGACAGAAAAATTCTTGAATGCTTTAGGGATTTCAAGGATAACTCACGCATCATTCCAGAAAACCTTGCACCACTCCTGAATATCCATCATCTCATTCCAGTTAGCACTGCTGAGTGTGAGAGGGGGTTCAGCTTAATGAACATCATAGTGTGCCCCCTGAGATGCAGTCTGCACATGGTCACAGTGTCGTCCTTGATGTTTATTCAACTGAATGGCCCACCACTCACAAAGTTCAATCCACCGTATGTGGAGTCCTGGCTGGTGAAGCAAAGGGGAGCCATGAACCCCAGAACACGTACCTGCAAGGCGGGACCTTACATGTAGGACAAGGAGGCCCTCTCTGGCCACTACTGTGAAAAGCATGCATGCTAATACACACACATACATACATGCCATATATATGTAACCGGCCTCATTCAAGCAGCCTCCATTAGGTGACGACGGAGAAGTAGGACACAGGGTTGATCTCCACACGACAGCAGTTATTTTTTCTTATTTAACCACCTTGGTGTTCACACGAGAACAGTAGGGGGCGCAACCGCCGTCAGATTCACTTGTGGAAACCAATTATCCGGTTGACATCAGACCACCGGACGCATTTATAATATAAACGTTACAAAATCTCAATAAAAAAACACAGATCACATAATAAACACATACAAAGAACTCTAATGGAAATGTACATACAGTGACCCACCTGTGTCACACAGAAACAGTAGGGCGCGCAACCGCCGTCAGATTCACTTGTTGGAAACCTGAATACAACGTGGTTGGATGAGTTATATCAACGGGCATCCAACACATGCTGCTGACACTCACCCCTCACCTCGCAATGTACATTGTCATCACATCGTATAAAACACTTTCCCAATGACAGTTATGGCGGCAACTATTATACAATTAAACAGAATAATATCAACATATGACACAGGAGCCACGAGGAGTGCGACTCACCAATTATCGCGTTGACATCAGACAACGGAACGTTTGCGTCAAACCGGAGTTACAGACACAGCGCGAACTTCCAAGACTTTTCAAAATAAAAACCACAAACACCACAACGGGTTATTACAGTAAAAACTAAACCAATAAATGAATTGGGGCGGAATCTATAACACAACCATACAACCTTGTTCCTTCACCCCTCTCTAGATTTCGCCACAAATCACATCACAACCACAGCAGAGCTCTCACGGACACCGCGCACCCACCCGGCAAGGACACTGGCGGGAACCACTGATCCCCCACTCACAAGCCCGGAGGCCGCCTACACCAGTAGACCAGGGGCAGACCTTAGCCAGTCATACTGGTGAAACTAATGTGCTGCTGGTTACACCACACAATATGTACCACCCTGCCCTAGGTGCTGTTAATCCATGCCAAGCCCACTGCCCTCCCCCCCACTGAGTGGATCACACCAAACCATTCAAAGAGAGAGGGAAAAGAAGGAAGAAAAAAAAAAATCCTATGGTATCACGCAACCTAAACCTGCCCATTGATTCTATCAGTCGGTGTGAACTGGTTTTCTACCCTCCCCTACGGGAAACTAGCAAACATCCTGCAACGTTGTGGAATATCTCAAACGTACCCCAAATGAAGGCATAGCATAGCACAAAACGTAGGGCGTATGAACATTTAACCACTCTGCTCTGCCTGTTGGACTCTGACATTCATCTACTACTCATGTCCGACGTGTGCAAGCGGACCACCAACCACCCCCAGCAGCGCCTCAGGCATGTGGATGACTCCACGTCGTTTCCACAGAGGAGTCCTCCTGCCTGCTCTCTTGGCTCACTGTCAAATCCACATCATTTAAAACTAGAGGAATAACTGTGTCCTGATCTATGGTCCGGTCTGATACGTCCCCACCCAGATCGACAGTTGATGTCCCTTGCTCTCACCATCTTCCCCAACCGGGACGTAAACTGATTATGTCCAAGATATTCAAATTGCGATGGCCGCACTACTTGACACGCTTCGTCATTTTGCCTATACGGCGTGTGAGTACTGCATTCCTGTCCGTGGACGTGTTACACATCCTGGGGGCTCCATCTTATCAGCCAATTTCTTCTTTCCCAACACTCCCTTATTGGCAATAAGCACCCCTAGCGCCCACGTAATACAAGTTCCCTTGGATTTTCCTATTATAGGCCCCTGGCCTGTTGTCCTGTTCCTTTCACTGCATGTTCTTGTTGCATACCACCGCCTCATGAAGTGTGAAATACTAGAGTACGCACCATAGTTCTTTGTAGTCTACAATTACTGGGTCATGCTAGTACTCGTTTGAACATGACATCCACAGGAGCTTGGGACTCGGGCCAACATGTGGAATGGGGGGATTACCCTGTCGTTTCGTTCACCGTGGCGTTATACGCAAAACGTAAGCGTTTTGTATTCTCGCTGCGGACACTTGTCTTTCTCCCTCAAGGGAAGAGACCGCGCATTGAGGCCCAACGTGCGGTTGAAGCGTTTTCCGTTCTTTGCCGCGGTTACCATGGGCATGGTAAGCAGTAGTACGAGACTTCGTGATCCCCACTGCAGGCCTAAGTAGTCTGCGGTAAGTTCACTTTTAAATTAGCCCTTGCGTCAGGATGTATACGCTCAGGAAACCCTAACACGAAGACCACTTGGTCCCACGTTTCTCTTAGCCATTGCTTGCTGTCTGTTTTCTCGGATGTCATGGGAATGCGTGCGCCACTAGTCAAATGTCCGTGTACGACCAGAACTTCTACTGATCGTGTTTGTTTGTCCTCCCGCACTCCCGAAATCTAAACAGATAAGCTCATAGGGGCACGAATCCTGATACTTCCAGAGGGGGGCCGCAGCCGAAGGCTCAGGGGGTTCTTCAGCTAGATACACCTGGGGCAACACTTAACGTATTCTTTAACTCCTGGTCCATTTTGGGCCCAAAAAGAAACGTTGCCTGCCGGTTGTAATGTTCTAGCCCTGTCCCTGTGCCTGCTGTGTTGTGCCACCATTGCAACGCCTTTTTCTTTCTAAACTCTCAGGCTAGAACAAACTGTTGCCTTCTTTGCTTGGTAAACTGGTCCTTATGATCCCGCGGCCGGTACAGACCATGTGCACTTTGAGCCTGTCCCACTGCTCCTCAGCAGTAGTCCCTAGCACTAAACCTGGCTTTCTCTCGCCTCGCGATGGGGCGCTCTGCGGATGACAAAGGCACAATCCAAGAGATTCTTATCGTCATGCTCTGGCAACGCTTGTAGCTCATCAGGTGATACTGGCAGTGGTCCTGTCCTGCGGTTACTAGTCCTTGTGACCGGACTGTGCCAAACTCCACCGCCTTTACCCACAAGCCACATCCCATTGATCATGGCACTCTGAAGACCGCCCTAACGGCGCGCTGTCCAAATAACAGAGTGACCATGCCGGCTAGACACTTCAACTACACTCTGGTTCCCCCGCCTGCTGCACAGGGTTTTCAACGGGAAAGTATCTTGGATTCCATCATAACGACAGTTCTCTGACTCTGTCAGTAAATGGTGATACTGTTCTGTGATGAGGCCTGCTATGACTCACTGGCCTAGCAAAAGGGTCCTTATGCGGAGTTGTCGCGACAACATTTTTCGTGGCCCGCAATGTGTTTCAAGTCGATGTGTACGGTGCTAGTTTGGACACCCAGCGTGCTCCACTGGTCGTCCAGTTTGGGCTTTGGTCAAGATATAGGTGAGGGGTTGTTGTTCCGTCCTTCTGTAAAATGGTTTCCCTCAACGTGACTAAACTTGTCACACACAGCTCACCGCTTGGTGCAACGATATTACGAGGCCGATGGCGGCCGCGTATATTCTTTTGCGAACTATGAGGTTTTTACTTGCGAACGAATGGGGCGTGCTTTCTCTCGCCTTCTGGCACTCGTGTGGACAATACGGTTCTCTCTGGCATATAAGACGCGGTCCCGCAGAACATCGACGATCAAGACTAAGGATGTCGGGTGAAATTTGGTGCGAAGGAACAACACAGTTTTAGTTACTGTCCTCGATTCTCCACTGCCCTGTCGCTACTCATCAGTCCATCAGTGGGACAAGCCCGCGCGATAGCCTCACTTTCCAGCCTCTTTTTGTCTTGTCGCTCTTTTGTCCCCCGTAAGTGCGGAAAAGTGGTGTGCTAGCTCGACCGAGCATTTGGGATGAAATGTGGTAGTAAAATCACCTGCCTGGAATGGACTTTATTTCTTCAGCGAAGGGTGATGCAACCATCATTCTCATTCAAATGTGCCTTGTTCCATCTTTTGTTGATTGGGCTTCCCTTTGCTGGGTCTACGGACACTCCATTTCAATCTACATATGTTCCTAGGAACTTGATGGAAGATGCCAGTAAATAGCTTTTTTTGGAGCTAACTTCAATGGTTACTGCCTTAGTCGTTGAAAAACCACTTCCAGTCTGTCTAATGCTTCCTTCTCTGTCGGGGCAAAACACCAAGCAGTTGTCGAGGTAACACAACTAGACTGCTTGTAAGTTTCAAATCCCAAAGTGCTAAGCATCATGGCATAAATGATTGCAGGGCTGTTGCAAAAGCCCCATGGATCTGTTGTACTCATAGAGGCCCCATTGGCGTCGTTGAATGCTGTACTTTTTGTCACCTCTCACAGGATATATTTGTAAAGCCGTGAGATAGTTCATGGGTGTAAATAGGTATTGCCGGCTCAGCGCAGCTAAACAGTCTGCTTGATGCAGGGAGCGGATGTGCATCCTTAAGGGTGCGAGGCGTTTAAGCCACTAAAATCTGTGTGCACAACCCTCAAAACTATCCCATCCTTTTTCAAACCAAAACTAGCGGAACGCATACTCACTAGTAGACTTTTGATAATCTCCTGCCTCCTCCATTCTCCGAGAGTACCTGCCGCAGCTTTGTGGTTACTGGCCGGAGTGGGTACCCGACGATACTGCAACTCGGATACGGCCTGTATTGTCAAGCCGTATTCGCGGTGGGTACAAATCCTTGGCCTGGCCACAATCCAAGTGTGTTTTTGAAAGAACTATCACTTGTATTGTTCTCAAGCAGTTTAACTAACTTTCTTGCCTGTCTGGATTGCTCACATCGTCTACTATCAACCTGTGAGGTCGGCTGTGAGCGCTCTTGAGTTCCCAACCTGGCTCTCCGACTCCCATCGGAACTCCTCTTTCACCCTTTGGCGATGCATGGACCACATCAAAATCTTCACTGTAGAGGGGTGCACATTCGCTTAATTTGCAGTGCTTCTCGCACTATGGGTTTGTCAGCTAAGTTGCTAACCTCTCATAGCCACATCATCCCCAATCGGACGCACGACCAACGAGGACCCAGTTTCGAGGCTGGAGACTTGACGTGGTCGCTCCACATGCCTGCGCTACTGGCGACATACTGAACATTTTTGGGTACTCCCAACAAATGTCGTCCTAGCATACACGTGACTGCCGGTCCCCAACTTTAACCGGTTCCTTTTTTCTGGAGCTTCCACCCTTCCAGACAGAGCTAGTCGTAGGTCGAGGAACTGTTCCCTGCGTGGGTACACCGCTATGGGAACTGCGCCATTATCCCGGCTTCCGTTCATGTGGTTGGGTGGTACGTAACGTTCCCCCGATGCCGATTATCAATCGTTCCGCTGGCTGGATACAAGATGGATATGATTTTACCCATAAGTTCATCTTTACCTCATACACTGCGCTCTCGCTAGTCTTTATACCCACGCTAGCACTACTGCCTCTTTATTGCAATTCGGGGCAGGAATTGTTGCATTTGCTGTTCCTTGCTCTGAAGCAGTCCGTCAGGAACTGGTGCGACCGTGACGATATTGGTTTGATCCGGACTGGGTAAAGTCTCATAAGGCATCCTCTGTGGGTTATTGTCGCGATATGTGTGCACCCGCCGCGAGCCCGGCACATGCCTCCGGTAGTCTGTTATATGTTTGATGGGTTCTCGTGGACACACCGCACTGTACCCAGGCCGGCGCCTACTGTTTAACTCAGCGAGTCATTGAAGGCAAGGTATTCTGACTGCGGCGGAGTGGCCCAGTTGGGCCCCAGTTGATCAGTTGTTTGGCCTGGAACCACCGCCAACGTTCTTTCCTGCAGTGCTCGTGTGGTATGTCGCGGATATGCGTTTACTTAACTGGCCTGCATCTGATATGGGGACAGGTCATGTGTCTTGTGTGTTATGGCCTGGTCTTGTTTCTTGCTTTTTTGAGAGTAGAATCGTCTAAATGTGACCAGGATTTCCATACAGCCCCTCAACATCTCGACTTTTCCATCAACCCACTTCTCCTTTTCCATGTTGCCGTTTCTGTTTCTGCTGAGCAAATCGACGCCATTGCCGCTGGTGCTTGCGGTGTGATCCCTGCTGTGTGTGTGCTGGTCCCATTCATGTGATGGGTCGAGGTGTCTTGTATTTCACCGGCTGTTCATGCTGTGGCGCTTTGATTTCATTCCCGCGGAGAGCGAGGGTCGGGGCAGTATTTAACCCAACTCTTGGTAGACTCTGCATGGGTCTGAGCATATGTCGGCCCGATCGCTCAAGCGCCTCCTCCGGCGCCATCAGCTGCTTTGGTCACTCAACAGTAGCATTGGAGTTTCGCCGGCACCGGAATTGTGTTTGTAAAATCGGCCATACGGTGCTGATTGGTACCCACCGAAAATGTGCTTAGACATCCAAAATTATTTGGTCGGCTTTGTGTTTTTAACCACGTGCTCCGCGAGTTATTTTAACCAACATTCTGCTTTACCATCAACTGCTGATTTCAGTTGCCTGCTAGGGGGCCTGCTCGTTTGGAGACTTACTCCATCATATCCTGCCTCATCAACTGTGAATTGATTGACCATCTGCCGGACGGGTGGTGTCTTTCAATCCGCCTGCGGACCACGAGACCAGTCAGGTTAAATAGTGGGCACCGGCTGTCTGGTCAGCACCCATAGGTACCTGGGCGCTAGCTCTCCCCCGCACGCTCCTGGTCTCTGATTTCTGGCCTACTTGATGCGGCAATTTGAATCACACACCCCATGGCGTCGCCTGCCGTTGGAACACATGACAATGCTGGTGCGGCGTACTGGTTGGAACTGGCGTTTAGCGCGCGTTGAAAAAGCTGGAGTCCAATATATGTGACCACGCCCCCTACGACCTGAGGAGTCCAACTTTTCATTGGATCTCTGTCCCAGCGGGATCACTTTGACGCGACCGTTAATCATGTCAATTGTAACAACTCATCGGATATAGTCACAAAGATCGATGATAATATAAAATAAATAACAAGCTGAAATGATGTTCACCCAATGGCAGATACATTACTATATAGTAATCCCTTTACGAGTTACTTGCTTATCTGGTTTGTGTTTTTTTCTATTGTCAATCTGTTCGAATGGGTCCGTCCACCACTCTTGCCGATTGATGGATGCTGAAGAGGCAGCCGACGTCCGGGTACGGAACCTGTAACGCGCTCATTTCAAGGCAGCCTCATTATGGTGACGACGGAGGAAGTAGGCACAGGGCTGAATTCCCGAGCCAGTTTTTTTATTATTTCCCCTGTGTCACAGCGAAAACGGGCGGGGCGCACCGCGTCAGATTCATTGTGGAACTTTCGGCTTGAATGCAGCACCGGAGATTCTATATTCACGTTTACAAATTCCCAATACAAACACGACTAACCATAAAACGTCTAACTGGGAATGTAATCATGACCCACCTTGTCAACAGACAGTAGGGGGCGAACCCCGCGTCAGATTTCCTTGTGTGGAACTGAATACAAGTGGTTGGATGAGTATTTCCCGGCATCACCATCAGTGATCCCCCCCCCCACCCTCGCAATGTACATTGTCATCATCGTATAAACACTTTTCGAATGACAGACTTATGGCGCGCAATACTATACAATTAACGAATTATATAACATAATGACAGGAGCACGAGGAGTCGACTCACCAAGTTATCCGGTGACATTCGACAACGGTGTGCGTCACCGGCAGTTCAGAACGCGCGAACTTCCAGACTTTCAAAATAAACACAAACCAGCAAGGGGTTATACCGGTAAAACTACCAATAAATGATTGGGCGATCTATAACACAATAACACTTGTTCCATTCACCCTCCGAGGTTCGCCAATCAATCACCACCCAGCGACTCACGGAGCACCCGCCCCAACCGGCACGGAATACGGCGGACCACTGATCCACCCC
>OLKM01001023.1:22500-182500 GCA_900291075.1 Melanogrammus aeglefinus | reverse complement strand
AAACATAAAATCAGTTAATTCAGCTCAAACTATTCTCTAGTTATTTTCTTTGCATTTCTGTCTTAAATGATTTAGCCAGATTTACAGTTATATTTTCAATTGATAATAGAAAATCAACGGTTTTCAAGGATAATAATAAATGTAGAATATGCTAATGCTACTTCATCAAGCTAATGGTTGATTGTGAAAATGTGGGTGGTGGTGGTGGGAGAGGAGTTCTGCACATGCTCACATGTGGGACACATTTGATGGGATAAACATTCATAAGTACAGATACACACACACACACACTCACACTCATATATTCCTCATACGTAAACATACACACTTATATAGACACACTCCCTTCCCGAACCCCAAATAATCAGAGAAGAAAGAACTTTGCACCGCATGTGAAGCACCCCACACACACAGACACAAGCATACACACACACACAAATACACACAATTGACGGGGCATGCATAAACAACCTTCCTGACTCATACACAAATGCTTCTGCATACGCGTACACACACACACACCTACACACACACCTACACACACACACGCACGCACGCACGCACACACGCACACACACAAAAACATTGATGGAGAGTGCATCAACCACGATCAACAGCTTTCTGACACGTGCACACAAACACAGACACACACACACACACACACACACACACACACACACACACACACACACACACACACACACACACACACACACACACACACACACATACAAACGTACACTCACACACGCACACTCCCTTTAATCTCCTTAATGTGGCCGCCATACCCATAAGATGTGGACATGCGCGGCTAACGTGAGCTGTAATAAATAAAGGAGCCATCAGAAGTTGAGATGTTTATGTGGTCGGTTTTAAAGAGGAAGTAGAGCACGACTGTTTCCTGCAACAAAGACCAAACTAAATACACAAAGGCAGCAACAGCAACATAACACGCACACACACACACACACACACACACACACACACACACACACACACACACACACACACACACACACACACACACACACACACACACACACACACACACACACACACACACACCTTGTGCCTTGTGGCAGGTTGTGTTTATTAGTTTGAAACTCTGGATTGGGATCAATAAAAGTTGGCTTTTGGCAACGGATGTATTGATTCATTTTACACTGTTTAGAAACTGTGTGTACAGAGTGAGTACAAATTGAGTGTATGTGTGCGTTATTGTGTGTGCATTCTCCTTTTGTGCGTGTGTTTGTGCGCTTGCTGAGGCGTGTGTTTCGTTCTTCAGCAGCACCACCGCCTGGTCTCTTGGGGCAGAACAGTGCGGTGGTTATGGTGTCTGACTCCAAGCCACTCTGGGTTCAATCCCCCCAGTGTCCTCAGCCTAACCTGTTAACGTGATCTCCAACCTGAACGACAGAACAGGTAGTTCATCCATATGGCCCAAAAACATGCCTCTATCGACGGTTGGGGAAAGCAGCGGAAAAATCACGTATGTCAAGTTTCTGTCTGCCCCAAAAAAAGTGGATGACACGCATGTTATTCTCAGTTGGCGATTAAATATTTCAGGGAGTCTATTCTGTTGTACAGGTTTGGGAATAGGTCATCCCTGAGCAAGTCGCCCCCTCATCTCGGATCCAGCCGTCCAACTATGTCATAGCAGAGCTTCTGCAAGGGGTGGAGATGTTCCTTGTTTGCCATTTCCTCAAGGATATATTGTAACTTTAGATTAGTCTGTGAGACTGGATTGGGATTTTGAAAAATATTAGACCGTGTATGTATTTTTACATACACAGTGTCCATTTGAAACCTTTACGGACACTTTTATACAGTTAATTACTGCTGGCCAAGTATGTGTTAGCCGATTACCTGAGTGGTGAAACAAATATGAATCGAAACACCCCGTTCACACAAATGTAAACTGGTCTGTTCGAATCACAAAAGCTAATATCTAAGACTTCTGAAGTCTGATTTGAGGGACTACCTTTCCCCTAACTCCCTACCTGCTCCCTTTTTTTTATTTTAGGTTGCCTTTTAGGATCTGGCTAGGGACAACAGATAGAAATGAGCATTTTCAGCTAACTCTGGCTTATTTACAGCAAGAAACTGGTTTGAAAAAACAATAAAAAATAATATAAAAAATGACACATATGTGTTCACGGTAAGCCGCTCTCTCTGGGTGAAAGTGTCTGTTGAATGACTCCACAGCAAACAGTCCCTACATCCTACAGTCCATCAGGACTGAGGACGATGACATCAGTTCCTGTTGCTTGGTGAGGCCAAGAGAGCAGGAAACCAAATGACAAACGGGGGGATTCTCCCACATCAAGCCCTGCCCCCCCCCATCCCCCCGCTGGGTCCCCGCAGACAGTCAGAGAGCCAGACATGACATCTGACAGTGTAAATCACAAACACACACACACACACACACACACACACACACACACACACACACACACACACACACACACACACACACACACACACACACACACACACACACACACACACACACACACACACACACACACACACACGCACAAGCATACGCACACACACACACACACACACACAAGCACACACACACACACACACACACACACACACACACACAAGCATGCACACATACACACAAACACACACACAAGCATACACACACATGCAAACATACACAAACATGCATTGGCACGTATACAGAAAAACACACAAACACACATACACGCACACACAAACAAACAAGCACACACAAACACAAACGTACATAAAGACACGATGGCACACACTCACATTCACACATACACACACGCATGCAGACCCAATCACAAATACACACACACACACACACACATGCACACAACCTCACCCTTCCTCACAGCGGACCCTCCATCCCCACCACCCACCCCTCTACCCGTACTCCCCAGCTCTCTGCAGGACTCGAGCAGAAAGTGACGGAAACCCACAAGAGCCGCATCATTCTCTGTGGAATTCAGCGAGGAGTCACTGGCTGCACAGTCACGCTACGCTGCTCTCGTCCCAGGCTGATGTCTCTCTCTCTCTCTCTCTCTCTCTCTCTCTCTCTCTCTCTCTCTCTCTCTCTCTCTCTCTCTCTCTCTCTCTCTCTCTCCTCTCTCTCTTCTCTCTCTCTCTCTCTTCTCTCTCTGTCTCTCTCTCTCTCTTCTTTCTCTCTCTCTCTCTCTCTCTCTCTCTCTCTCTCTCTCTCTCTCTCTCTCTCTCTCTCTCTCTCTCTCTCTCTCCCCCTCCCTCCTTCTTGCTCTCAGTCTATTCTTCAGAGTGGACCAATGGGTCCTGAACATGTAAGTTACATAAACACAACAAGTGATGTGAATGGGGTATCAGCCATCAGATCAGGGGTACGCACAGACGTTTGAAGATCCGGGGCTCATTGTGAGGTTGAGTCTAAGTTGCACAGTGAGGTTTTATTTAAAACTAATGCTGACTGTGTGTTGTGCAACATAAGGTGCCCTCCACTTCTGTCTTTCAAGTTTGAGAGGAAACGCATTGGGAGGACAGAAGGAGTTTTCAATGGTTTTCGAAGTTAGATTGCAATTGTAAGGAAAGTACATTAATGTGGATAGGTTGGAACAGTATGATTACTCTGTGTGTGTGTGTGTGTGTGTGTGTGTGTGTGTGTGTGTGTGTGTGTGTGTGTGTGTGTGTGTGTGTGTGTGTGTGTGTGTGTGTGTGTGTGTGTGTGTGTGTGTGTGTGTGTGTGTGTGTGTGTGTGTTACACGCACACACACACACACACACTCACACACTCTCTTTCTCTGCACACCGAACACTTAAACAGCAGGGTACGTCCCTCCCTAGTTCCCCTCACAATATGCGGGGCTGGCCTTTGACCTCTCATTTCAGACCCCCTCCCCTATAGCAAAGGCAACCAGCTCACTGAGGTACGTTCACAACCCCAAGAGGCTGTCGGTTGGCCTCGGGTTTACAGTACGACCGCTGACCCTCGCTACTGGAAGTCAGCTACGCATGTTAACTGCCAGGCGCGTGAATCCTAAGGAGTGCTTGTGTTGGATCAATCCCCCACCTATAAACCACTGACCACCCCCAAGCATCTGAACCATAAAGCGTACATCTATTTGAATCGGCCTTCCACTGGACGTCCAACAGTAACTGGAACAGAAACGTCCCGTACGGCGGGGCCAAGCAGCAATGCTTGTGTTTGGGTCTTCTGAACGCCAGCCCACCACCCACAGTTTCTGCTCTTTGAAATCAAAATAATCTATATCTCAGTTGTGCAATCTCTCTCGGCCTGGCTGTTATGCATCTCCTGCTGAACCGTTTCCGATGGCCGTTTCCATGGTGATCCCCAAGGGAAACGTGTTTTGAAGGGGGGGGGCGGGGGGAAGGAGACCTCCGTTTCCATGAGTGCAGGTTCCAGTTCTGCTGTGAGATTCCCAAGGTCCGGACACAGCACTGCTTGCCACATTCCCACAGTGGTGGGCCACCGATCGCTCTCTTCCTCTCTCTCTGCCTCTCTCTCTCTCTCTTGCTCCCCTCGTGTGCGTTTCCTGAGGTCTCTCGCCCGGCCCAGCCTGCTGTAGGGCAGTGGTTTGGGAAAATGCCCAGCGGGGGGGTGGGTGTGTGGGGGGGGGGGGGGGGGCTGGGCTGGTGGGAGAGACCCAAACCCCTTCCCTGGGATCCCTGGGCCACCACAGCTCCGGACGTTTGTTGCCCATCCAGCGTCTCCCTCCAGACCGCTGGGATCTACTCGGGCTGCGGAAAATGCGTCCCATGCGGGGCCGTGCGGAAGTCATTAAGCACGGCTAGTTTGGGGTAATGTATGTTGTCATGCCTCCATTATCCCCCCACACTCCTCTCCTCCTCCCCTCATCCTTAACCCCTATCTCTCATCCCATTCGCTGTCCGGCTGAGTTACAGATCATTGGGAACACTTTGAGTCGTCTATATAGAAAGTATCTGCTATTTATTGATATTCACTATTGACTCATCCTCAGAGCCTAACAGTGAATTCCGATGCATATCGGTAAGTAGCAGGTTACGGTTAAGGATGCTTACAGATACTTCTCTTTTCTCTCTTCTCTGTCGTCTCTGTTCCCGGAGGTCTTTCGCCCGGGGCCCCCTGACACAAATTTACAGAACACACAATTTGAATCGTGTTTCCTACTTAGATAAGGATGTGGGCTTTGGGGTTCGAACCCACGACCTCTCGTTTTGGCAGTCTGCAGTCCTGACTCCGAGCCCCGACCCCATCTCACACCACTCCGCTTCAGTGCCAGCCCCCCTCCTTCCTCCCCAGGGGCCCCGCGGCCCCTGGGCAGGGCCTCGGTGCTAGCGTTCATTAAAGCGCGCGTCACCACAGAAATGAAAGGCAGCTAATGAAGCCGGGGAGCCGGGTTAAAACACTGTGACAGTAATTACAGAAGCCATCACATCCTGCATCCGCCGTCCGCATGCCACCACCACCGGATCCTCTGCCCGGGGAACAGGACGCCTGCAGCTCGTTAAGGCCCTGCGGGGGTTTTAATAAGAAGAAAGACGCGTTTATTAGACGATAGGGTTACTGCGATATTTCCGACCGTACGCATCTTAATTATGTCAGTAAAGTGGAAGCGCTCAAGGTTTATTGGGCGTCGGCTCGTGTGTGTGTGGGTGTTTTTTGTGTGTGTGTTGTGTGTGTGTGTGTGTGTGTGTGTGTGTGTGTGTGTGTGTGTGTGTGTGTGTGTGTGTGTGTGTGTGTGTGTGCGCGCGCGTGTGTGTGTGTGTTGGGGTGCTGGGTGGGGGTGCGTTACTGCTTCCTGCCATGCGATTCTGATTCAAAATTGTAAGGTTACAATACCACAGAAATATTCTCGATATTTTTTCTTTAGCCGAATTTAGGCTTTGAATCGACTCGACTCAGCTACCGACAGAAGGGAATACTTACCTTGGATTAGTTGACTTCATCGATTTCCTGACCACATGTGTTCTTCCAATGTGACTCACTGTCGGCGATGTCAGATCATAAGTGTGTATTCTAGCAATCATGCACTGCATTGTAGACTGGTGTTTTTATTGAACCATTGCCAAAATTAAAGTGTACGTGTGTGCGTGTGTTTGTCTGTCTGTGTGTGAGTGTATATGTGTGAATGTGTGTTTCTGGGTGTCTGGTGTGTGTGTGTGTGTGTGTCTGTGTGCGTGTATGTGCATGTTGTCATGTATATAGTTTATGTATGTCTAAGTGGGTGAGGTATAAACACAATGGCAGTGCGGTCGGTCGTTAAAAGGGAAGGAAATAGTTGCGGAGTGCCTGAGGACTGAGCTGATCTCCACAATAAAAGCAGTGATTAATAATTGGCTATTAGCAAAGGGTGTCACACGCCATGGTAAAAGTGCTGACGGAAACACTCTCTGATTGGAAGGTCAACGCTAACTGTTGCAGAATAACCTTTTGATGAATTACCAAATAATCGTCTTTATTTTTTTTTTTTCAAACTGCATTTTCCTCTCCGTTTCCATGTTACTCTCTCTCTCTTGGATCAAACAGTGATACTCACATACATGCACACACACACACGCACACACACACACACACACACACACACACACACACACACACACACACACACACACACACACACACACACACACACACACACACACACACACACACACACACACACACACACACACACACACACACACACACACAGCGACCCACTCAAACAAATAAACATAATCAGAACCATGTATGATTTCACCAGAATCATGGAAAACACAGTTTTAATGGCGTTTCCTACTAAGATAAATGTTGCGGTGTTTTCTAAGTAGGGTAAACCAAGCTGTTGAGATATGGTCCACCACGAAATTTTAAAGGATTCTTGAGCATGTTTGATTACTGCAGTCTGTGGTCTGAATGAAACAGGCGAAGCAACAGCAAAATGCCAAGCCATCCCTTTTCTCCATAATAATAATAATCAGAGGAAATGGACTCAATCCACTTCATTTTTCTTTCATTAACGACATACTATACAGTGGGGCGGATGGCTTTTTATCATTAGGGACGCACACACACAACAAACTGATTTTTGAATGGGTTTAGTACATTTGGTGCATGCACAACTATGTACCAAATGTGTATGTACATACACAACTGGGCAAGCCACCCTCATTTTGTGTGTTTGTACATTTGCACGTGTGTTTGTGCACACTTGTGTGGTGTGTGTGTGTGTGTGTTTGTGTGTGTGTTGTGTGTGTTTGTGTGTATGTGTTTGTGTGTGTATGTGTGTGTGTGTGTGTGTGTATGTGGGTGTGTGTGCGTGCGTGCATGTGTGCGTGCATCCGTGTGTGCGTGTGCGTGAGAGTGTGTGTGTGTGTGTGTGTGTGTGTGTGTGTGTGGTGTGTGTGAGTGTGAGTGAGCGTGAGTGAGTGTACGTGGCTGAGGTGAGTGTAGTTGTGTCTGTGTGTGTGAGTGGTGTGTGTGTGTGTGTGTGTGTGTGTGTGTGTGTGTGTGTGTGTGTGTGTGTGTGTGTGAGTGTGTGTGTGTGTGTGCGCGTGTAGTATGCTGCATGTGTGCATCTGGGCACTTGTGCATGCATATGTTTGCATATGTGTGTGTTAATGGTGGGGTTGGGCTGTCTTCCATGGTAAAACCATTACTGGGACTTAAAAGAGAACTCTTTTGCAATGGAAACTCCCCACGGGAAGATAGTGGTTTACCAACCGCCCCGTTCTGCACCAGGCCACTGAAACTCATCCTGAATGTGTGTGTGTGTGTGTGTGTGTGTGTGTGTGTGTGTGTGGTGTGTGTGTGTGTGTGTGTGTGTGTGTGTGTGTGTGTGTGTGTGTGTGTGTGTGTGTGTGTGTGTGTGTGTGTGTGTGTGTCTTCCTGTGTGAGAGTGTGTATGTGTGTGTGGGGGGGGGGGGGGGGGGGGACTCTCTAATGGGAAGTGAAGAGATGCGGTTCTTTAGGACAGAGACTGAAGTCCCAGGATGGGTGGGAGGGAGGAGGGGGGGAAAGAGGAGGGGAGAGAAGAGGAGAGGCCAGGGGAAAGAAGGGAGAGGCAGGAGAGGAGAGAGGGGAGGAGAGGGGGGAGAAATTTAAAGGGGAGGGGGAAAGGAGAGATTGGATGGGACGGAGAAGATGAAAAGGGGTGGGAGAGATATACAAAAAGAGGAGAGAAGGGAGAAGGGAAATGGCTGGAGAGATGAGAGGATTAAAAAAGAATGAGGGAAGGGTGGGCTCTACAGAAAGACATTTCTGTAAAGCCCACAAAAGATGGAATGAAATAATAACAGAAAAAATGTGAGGAAAAAGATGAGCTGAGGAGAGGATCAGCATGCTAGCAAGGAGCACAGTGCCATCTATTGACATCAGGGACAACATCTAGCATGCAGCTAGATGTGTTACTAGAGTAACACATCAGAGACAACATGTACCAGGAATTTGCGGCATTAGCAGACACTTTTATTCAAAGCGACTTACAACGGTTCATACACACACCGGCAGAGTCAACCATGCAACCCAGCAGTCAGCTTGTTGGAAGCAGTTTAGGATTAGGTGTCTTGCCCTGGGACACCTCAGGGCATCCTCTGATGAGCTAGGGATCGAACTAGAAACCTTCAAGATACGAGTTAAAACGTTGCAGCTCCTGAGCTTAGGCAACCCCTGCAACACTTGAGCGCGTTACACATAGACACATCCTCTGTTCTCCCGGGTCCCCTCCAAATGGGAGGGGAGGTAGTACTGCAGTGTGGGGAGGGTTTTGCGGTGTACAGTAGTTTTCAGATTGTGGTTTCTACAGCTATATTTCCTAGTTGTAGCCTTCAAAGTGTAATTTTCAAGGGTGACAATTTTTTAGGGCAGTTTCAGTGTGTAGTTCTTCTAGGTTTTCAAGTCTAGTTTTCCAAGTGTTGATGTTTAGTTTCTCAACTCTTCATGGGATAGGGGGATTGGGACAAACCCCTTGTTTCAGAACCTAGAGTCCAGATCCCCAGTCATCCTCCAGAGCCTATGTCTGCTTGGATCAGGAACTGTTTCTCCTGGCAAACTCTGACATTTCCCAGGCCCTAGATCCCCAAAATGGCGTTTTCACCACAATTTAGTGTTCTTGGTTCTGATGTTGTATGATATCGTTCGCCAGCTCTGAAACATCTTCAATAACATCGACAACAGCAGACCACAGCCAGGGACAGAGGCTGGCTGGGTATAGGATTTGGGTTAGGCAATCAATTATTAGTCCTTCATGAGTTGGATTTCCATTATCAGGCTAACAGGGAATGTTAGCCTGCAGAGAGAAAGATATTGTATTTTATTGATTGCCCTTTAAAAGTATTTTAACTTTAACTATTGTGTATATAAAGCACTCTGAATGGCCTTTGGGTTTAAAAGGGGAATATTGTTCATTGCCTTTCATTGGTTGAACTGAACCCACTGACATTGCTCTCAATAAAACCAAAAAGTGAACTCTGAATGACATCCCAAAAATGTAACTCAAATAGTAATAAATGACTTTCATCTATAAATCGAATCCTAAAATAGAACCTTGTATGATCTTGTGTTGTAGGGGTAAATTAGTCTTATGTGTCGGAGGTAGCCAGTTTCATCAGCGTTGTTTAGATGGTAATGATGAATAATATAAAAAGTTTTGGTATACAATAGAGGGTTGTCAAGGAAAACAATGTTCAAGGGGTAAGCGGTTTAAAGGTTATTTATTGCTGGGGCATAGTGAAGGTATCAGGTCAGAAATGGATTCCTTAGATTCATCTCAGAACACAGAAGTGGTTTTAATTTAGTACTGAAATGTAAGAGGTGTATATCCTATACCGTCATATAAATGTGAAATGTAATCCCAAAATAGTGATCCCAAAAATGTACACCCTAAATGGTATCCCAAAAAGTAATAATAATTTGATAGTATTACTATCATCTATACATTTAATCCAAACCATTAACCTAGTAAGATATTGTGCTGTTGGCATAAGCAATTGTATTTATTATTGGAGTTAGCCGCATCCAATCCTGGTGCATTGTTTAAATGGTATATTAGTCTTGGCATCCAACTAAGGGTCTTTTAGGTAAAAGCTTAAATTTTGAAATTAATAGAAGGTGGAACATTTATTTATTGTTTGCAGGTAGTGAAGGTTTCAGGTCAGAAATTGTTACGTCTTAGATTAATCAAAACGATTCATAGCAAGTGTATTTTATGAACTCTTTCATATCGTTTCTGTCAATTTTTTCTTCTTTTTTATCTGTGACAGTTAGATACGGTGTAGAAGGAAACAAAAGTATAACATAAGAAGAGAGGTTTGAATGTCATCATATGTCTTCAGAACTCATCTGTACCCAACTCACCCAACTTTTCAAGCAGACCAAATTATATAATATACCCAGCCTAACCTATACAATTTAAATACAATATATTATACAATACTTATACTACAATTAAATCACCTATTACTTTAGATGAAGGCATACTGATCCCCTTCAAATGAACACTCCTGTGTATCTTTAGTTGAACTGTTTGGGGCTCTGAATCTACCTTCCCCTAATCTGGGCAGAATGTGTAAAAAAAGGAAACATTTCCCAAACAGTCCGGGATTGTGTTTGGGTCTTGGCCCGGGCCAGACAGGATATCTGAACCATTTCTCTCCTTATAGTCTGGAGATCTCAACTTGGATAATAAAGAACTCAAATTTTAATGAGCTAAATAACAAATCATTTCGTAATGAGACAGATTAGACGTGTGTGTGTGTGTGTGTGTGTGTGTGTGTGTGTGTGTGTGTGTGTGTGTGTGTGTGTGTGTGTGTGTGTGTGTGTGTGTGTGTGTGTGTGTGTGTGTGTGTGTGTGTGTGTGTGTGTGTGCGCGTGTGTGTACGTTTATGTTCTAACACACGCACACACTTGTTAAAGTTCTTTGAAAGGTGTGGGTGTGTGTTGGGTCAAATCCCTTCATGGCTGATGTTGGCCTGATATTCACACATAAATGCTTTTTATCCACCTTACCACTGTTCCAAGGACTTTCCCATGCAATTATTTGAGCTGTGCTGGCACTAAAAAGAGTTGGAAAGAGTCATGAGAAGATGAGAATAACTCGTTCTTGTTTTTTCTCTGAAAGAGATGAAAACTAAACAGGAAACTGATAAAATGTAGGCCACAGTCACATTCAGATAAGACAAACAGAACCCTTTAAAAGACAGAACACCTGACGCCGGTTCACATACACGACAACCACCTAGCATACAAATAAATCAAGTCCTTTACTTTACAAGGTTTCCAGTGGGCTATAGAATTCCTTTCTGTTTCTCCAATATCTGCAATAAACTGCTGAATAGCTTTTTTGCCAAATCTGTTCTGGAAGTTGTGAAACTCATGAGCAAAATAAATTCAAATGTATCACACACACAACAAACACCATATAGAGAAGAATCAGATTCTGAGTCTCTTTGTTTCCAATCGCTCGCCAACTAAACACTCTACTACAATACTATGACGAGCTGTCAATGAACACCTATTCCTAAGTATCTGTGGTCATTTATGTGGTCGTGTTTAAATCCCTACCGGTCACAAATTCTGAGCAGAATGTTAGCATGCATTTCCTAAACAGTAGTTCTATGGGATTGGGTTTTCGTCTCTCCTCATAGTCTGGAAACTTGGATAATCATTGACTCAAACTTTAAAAAGCCGAAATAACCATTGTTTGAAATGATATGGGTGTTTGTGTGTGTTTGTGTTTGTGTGTGTATGTGTGAGCTCTAAACAGTCTGGTGTGGTTGGGAAATTCCACACAAAAAGAGAGGCAACAAAACCAAAAAATCAGAAACAATTCAAAATCCTATTAGAATGATTTGACTCTCAACTAATTCCCTTGCAATCAATTTCTGTAATCTGTTAACCTAATCCAATAATTCCAAGACCTGCTCCCTAACGACATATAGGCTATACAAATCCACTGCTAAACAACAAACATATCAAAGAAAATACGCAGTCGCTGTTAACCAAGCTTTGACTCAGAGGCCTGTGTGGACGTTGGCTGTTGCTCACGGAAGACGTTTCATCCATCATGTTTACTCAATGCCTTGACAAGGCCTCGCTCACACGGTTCTCTCAGGAAGCCCCTGATGATTATCCAAGCCAGCTCCCCACTCATCCAGGGCCAGGAGCAGGTATCTGCTGGTGGTGTGGGGCAGGCCTACGGTTAAGGCTTCGCTGGATGAAGGCGGTCCCCATATGGTCGGGGTTACGGGGGTACCGGGGCGGTCTGTGGCACTCCATGTGGGAGACCAGTTTTGAGGCTGTCACTCAGTAGCGAAAGCGAACCCAAAGTCACAGAGCATGTCGCCCACAGACCACCGCAGCAGAGCAGGGACACCGCCAGACAAATGGAAATTAGAAGACTTCAGCTAGTGCCAACAGCTGGTCCGTTTTATTTCACTTAAATAGAATTATATTGTGTCAAAGTAGCAGTAGTAGGACCACTGTTGGTATTTGGTATATCCGGTCTTAAAAAAAAATATCTTCCAAAGTTATTTTTGGGTACAGTCTATGTGAAATATATGTTCATGTATTATTCTGCTTCTTTGCTACTTTTACAAAGCTACTACTAATCATAATAATTGGCTATCAACTACTACAACTGAAGCACTGGTATAACCTAAAATAAATATCAAAAAACCAGTAACTGACAGTCCTCTTCACCCTCCGACGCCGTCCTTGTTCGGCAGGTCTCAGGGTTTTTCTCGAGCTCTGACGTCACATCATCTATCTCCAGCAGTAACTACTAGCACACAACTCCTTGGACACTTGATTAAGGATGCACCTCAAGAGAAGAACCCACTGCAATACGGGTGAAATGATGTGATCTACCTTGGATGAAGAAAGGAACCAGATCAAACAAAGGCCACAAATGGGTTTATAAATAAAAAGTGAAAAAAGATAGTGAAAAAAAAAGAAAAACTCAAATAGTTTTGATAATTCACAAAGAAGAAAATTGTAAACATGCCTAGGAACTAAGCAACCGTTCCACAAACTGAAACCGATACTTATTCCAACAATCCTGATGCAGCATCGGAGCCTCCTATGGACGTCCCAGCCAGCCCCTCTCAGAGTGACCGTCTGAGCGCCGCCCCAGACTCTGTTTATTCGGGGGGGAGCAGGACTCTGTGTGGGCGCAGCGTGGGCCAGCGTCTCTGGCTCCCCACTGGACCCTGCCGTCTCTGGGCAGCTGGGCAGAGGGCTCCAGGACACACCGGCCCAGCAGCCTCAGGCCTCAAACCGAGACCATCAGTATAGGCTGGTCAGAATAGATAGTTTAGATAGATATACAATATAGATCTAGATCTATATAGATAAAAGTTTAACCTGCACACCAGATGAACATAAAGACAGTCTGCATGTTTAGCAGTGTAATGAACGGTATCACAATATATATTAATATATATGCAGTATATTTTTAAAAAGAGTTTAAGTTTAACCCTTAAAAATATTTTGCCACACTTAATTCTGACTGATTCAAACATAGGCCTATATCGTGGTCAAATATAGATATAAATACACAATCATTATCAATAATCTGACAACAATAAGTGTAAAGCACTTTTTAATGTGGCCCTTCACGGTTGAACCTTGCTCCCCCAGACCCAGTAAGTCGTCCTGAATAGGGGGGGATTTCCCCTTTCAGCCCCGGCCTATACGCCCTGGATTAGCGGCGCAGCGCAGAGGGCCGGAGGGTCTCAAAGGGCAGATGTGTGTGTTGGAAGCCACCTCTCCACATGTCAAACAGTCGCTCATTAGCAGCCTGACCCAAGGATGAAATTCAAAAGGCCAATATTGACTGGGGTCCCTCCGGGAGAGGTGAAGTGGTGGGCCCGCCCCCACCACAGCACCCTTCTCGCTGCTCTAGAGCCCCGTGGGCTGTAAAGCAGCGATGCCCGGTCGTCTAATCCAGCTCCGCAAGCAGGTGTCCCCGCCTCAAGATAAATATTTAAACTTGTATCCCAAATGCTTTGTCTGAAACTTGCTTAATAGACTTAGGGGTTTCCAAATACTTGTAAAAGTGTGTGTGTGTGTGTGTGTGTGTGTGTGTGTGTGTGTGTGTGTGTGTGTGTGTGTGTGTGTGTGTGTGTGTGTGTGTGTGTGTGTGTGTGTGTGTGTGTGTGTGTGTGTGTGTGTGTGTGTGTGTGTGTGTGTGTGTGTGTGTGTGTGTGTGTGTGTGTGTGTGTGTGTGTGTGTGTGTGTGTCTGCGCGCTCGTTGCACCTGTTTCATGGCTTGCCAGGGAAAAGTCAGCGGCGATGTTGTAAATAACTTTTTAACTTCTCTTTCCTGCGCCCTGGTGGAGCGGCCTTCAAAGGAAACGCTCAGCGATGAAAGCGTGAGTCGTGCCAGACGCCTCGGAGACTGTGCATGAACTTGTCAAAAGTACAAAATATGCCGTTCATCATGCCTTTCAGCCCTGTAATACAATGTGGGCAATCCAGACCGCTCATTAAATGGACATTATCTGGTCGAGCTCCCATTTGCTATGGGCTTCCACGGAGCTCAATTCATTCGTTCACTCACTCCTCACTTCCAACCTCCAGGGACTCAAAAACCATTTTTTTTTTCTCTTTAAATGACACAAGACGCATTCTTATTAAAATGTTACCGTTTAATATCACTCCACTACAAAAAGTATAATTATTTGAACTATGATACAGACTCTTGATATACATCATTTACAATTGAAAAGACAAAATGGGGATATGGTACATACAATTTACACTGTCAATGTTCCTTTCATAAAAAAAAACATACAGAAACTCATTTTTGGAAGAAAGCGTTCAGACAGAGCTGCCGGCATTCAGGTATACAATCTAATTATCTATGTTGTGCAGCTCTACTTTCATTTCTGCTTGTACATGTATGTGTGTTGGTGTGATGGTCCAACTATAATACTGACATTACAAATAAAGAGTATTCTTGAGTACATTCGTGAACCCTTTGTGAGACGTACCATAACGAAAGGGAATCCCTCTGAGACAAACATTTATATTTTCCATTACGTTCCCTCCAGGTAGGTCTTCTGTGCGTACAGAGATGACGACAAACAATACAATTATTATTGGAAATGTCTAAATTCTATTTTTGTATTTTGAAACCGTAGTCCTATCACCAGCCATTTACTTCAGTAAACTAGTCAAGTATTGCTTTGCTTGTAGAGAAAAAAGAAAAACAGAGGAATCTACAATTTTTCAACAGGCAAATTTGACAAAGTAACAAAACAAACAATCCTAATCGCTCCACTTACCCTCATAAAATAATCATACAACTATTGCCAAGCTAGACGTTGTACAATCCTGTACTTCCCCGTTAGTCCTTCACGGAGACAAATAGTTTGGCAACTCCTGCAGTACAGTCCATGGTTTGGAGAGCAGGGGGTCCGCACATGGTGTTTAGGGACATTGTTGTTAGGGTGGACAGACACGGAGAGGTGCATCCGGTCATAACTGGTTCCTTACGAGAAACGATTCTGCTATAAAGATCTGGTCCCAAATTCATCATCTACTAGAAAAGGGCCTTACATTTTGTTTCGTCATCCAAACAATTTTCAATGAACAAACAATCAATAACCGGTGTCAGGTTGACCACATTCAAAGTGCCTCAGTGCTACTGACATGGATACAGTTCCTGTACAGTAAGGTAGCGGTCCCGTGTATTGCTTTCAAAAGGGAGGAGGGGAGAGTTAAAGATAAAAAAGAAAAAAGTAAACTACAAAGTATTAGTATACCGACGCTACACCTCAGCAATCATAGCTCGCTTGTCTGAAGTGACGTGCAGCCTGATGGAAGCCAGGATGGATGGAGACGGAACGTGCCTGGCTGGCCTCAAACTACCGCACAGCACACCAAGCACTGAATAAGAAAAGGATTTACCACAGACTGCTGTCGGTTGGACACGGGTTAACTTGGCATGTAGGTTTTTTTTCCTATCGGGGTAAATGGGGATATAATAAGTACAAATATAATGGGAATAATAGAACAGCCAGTCTGATGACGGCACTGTGTGAAGCAGATCTATGTTTGTAGCAAAGTCAGTACTAATGAAATGTGCAGAGCTTCTGGTGCAGCGGACTGTACCTGCGTGCGCTGCCAGTTGGTGCGCTGGTTGGTTTTCCGCGCTAAAAGAGGATCTTTATGTTGTCTACCGATTGGGGGAGCGAGCGTTCTCCGTCTGCTGGCCAGCGACGGCTCCCAGCAAAATAGATCATGGTCATTCAAGCTTATTTTTATTAGTTAAATAAGAACGTTCAACATCTGGCTGGTTGTCTAGAATGTGATTCTGCAGCGCCAGACAGGTAGTTTCCACTTGGTCTACAAGTCAAGGCGAACTGGAGGAAAATTTTATTTCCTCAGACGTCCAGCAAGTGCTTGATTTCTGGACCCGTTGAAACGCCCGCCCCTCCACCCTTTTGGCCAATAGATTAAATTACATGCGTGTCATTAATTAAAGAATTATAACCAGCCTGATCTGATGGTTTTATTCAATGGAACGTTCCTAGTGGCCTCAGGTTGTGATGGTTTTATTGAATGGAACGGTCTAAGCCTTCTCATACTTGATGGTGGTCTGATTTAATGGAATGTTCTAAGCGTACTTAGGTTCTGAGGTGTATTTATTGAATGGAACGTTCTAAGTCTTCTCACGTGGTTTTATTCAGTAAAATGTTTTAAACCTTCTCAGATCCTGGGCTGCTTTGATTAAAGAAAAAGGTTCTAAGCCTCCTCTGGTGTTCTTAATTAATGGAACGTTATGAGCCTCTTCAGGGGGTTTTATTAAAGGAAGGTTCTAAACCTTGTCAGGTTCAGAGGTGTCTTTATTTAATCAAGCTTTCTAAGCCTTCTCCATGGGTTTCATTAAATGAAACGTTCTAAGCCTCCTCAGGTGGTTTTAAATAATGGAACGTTCCAAGCCTCTTCAGGTGGTTCCACATAATGGAACGTTCTTAGCCTCTTCAGGTGGTTCCACATAATGGAACGTTCTAAGCCTCCTCAGGTGGTTTTACATAATTAAACGTTCTAAACCTTCTCAGGTTCTGACGGTGGTTTTATTGAACAGTGTCCGGGTGGGCCCTCAGGCCCGGGAGGAGAGGCTCGTTACCATTTTGTGGATCTTCTCTTCGTTCCTCAGGATGTTGGACTTGACCGCACAGATCTTGTCCTGCTGGTCCCTGATCAGCTGGTCCAGCTCCACTAGCTCTTTCTGCAGGGGCTCCACGGACCGGTCAGTAGTTCTGTTGGGCACGCGCACACAAAACACAAACACAAATCTGTTGAGAAGTGCCAATTATCACAGCTCCCTCGTTGACATAGGATCCAAAGGTCGACGCGACCACCACGTCTACTCTATGTGTGTGACCCCTGACCTCTGCTCCTCCTGCAGGGCGGCAGCGTGCTGCAGGTTCTCCCGGCGCCAGGCCAGCAGCTCGGCCTGCATGGAGTCCATGTCCTCCTGGATGTAGTCCATGATCTTGCCCAAGGGCAGGGCGCTGCGGCACACCGTCTGCACCGAGCCCCGCAGCCGCTCCATCTCGCGGCCCACCAGGTCACGGGCCCTCCTCTGGGCCGCGTCCGACACCGGGCCCTGGGGGGGGGGGCAGCGTTAGGGACAGCGGGCGGGTTTTTGTGAAAAACATTATGTTAGATAGTACTTTTGTAAAATATTAGCACTAATTCTTTATTTAAGTGGCACCTGTTAAAACCTACGCTAGAATCTACTTTACAGTGAGAACGGGGGATCGGTTGGGATAATGGGCGAAATTTTGAGAAAACTATTTTGTTAAATGGTACATTTGAAAAATAGTAATAATACACTATTTGTCTGGCACCTGATAAAACGTACGTGAACATGGGCTTTAAATGAAGAGGGAACAAGACACATTATGTGTAACTCGGATTCACAAATGAGACTGGGTCCAGATAGTCCAGTTGTTTGATGTCCAAACTGTCATCAGTTCTCTTTAATCTTCTCCCACTGAACAAGCCAAGCATCTGCTTCTGGTCACTAAACATTAATTAGTCTAGGAGGACATATAGAACCAAGCGTCTTAGTCCAATATGCATCCATGTATGCAAACAGTACATCCCCATTCTTGATGGTGTACCACCGTATACATCCACAGCTCTGCTGCAAACCCAACAGCTCTGGTGAATTCCTGAGGTATCGCCCTGTCTACCTGTCTCCAAATAAAGCCCCTTGGACCGAGTTAAAAGTGGAGCCTGGAACATAAACGATTTGGCTTTACACTCACGTATAAATAATAAACAAGCATATAAAACCTGCGCCCACACACACACGGACACACACGCACCGAGAAATCACTCGGGTCTCCCCAGACCAAAACATAACAAGGCCTCTGCAGAAAGGAACCCGGGGCTGTGTTTAGCCCTCTCGGGTTTCAAGGCTGCAAATGTGTGGCAGGAATCCTACAGACGCGCGTGTTTATACAGAGAGCGTTTGATGAGGGCTGCGGAGGCCCGTGGACGGTTGGATGATTGATTGGCTGGCTGGCTGGCTGGCTGGCTGGATGGATGGCCGGCAGGCTGGTTGGGTCGCTGACCGGCTGACAGAGAGGCAGACGGACCGGACGGTTGGCTAACTGGCCGGCTCGCTGGACGGATGGCAGACGACATTATATCGTGTGTGCGTGTGGTGTAGGGGGGATTCCACTGCATCCCTGCTCCATCACCCCTGTGATGAAGGGCGGGGGGGTGGGGGGGGGAAGGGAGGGGCCCCCCCTTTGGTACGGTCGGACCCCGGGATGTTTGCTCAGCTGGGCCCGGAGCAAGGCTTCGGGGCTGGTGTGTGTGTGTTAGGGGTTGGTGTCTGTCCGTGTGCATAAAACGACGCGCTAGACCTGGGTTAACACACACACACACGCGCACATGCACAGTACACGCACACACACACTATGACCGCCTTGAGAACATGCGTGCACAGTGCCCCCCCACACGGGGCCCTGAAGCGCTGTTTGTTTTAGTAACAGACTGTGGCAGGGAGGTTATTTTACTGCAGTATTGAGTAACGACTACACTACACTTGTGCCTCCCGCTTTCAAGTTCAACCCTCGGCCCAATTTATGTCACGCAGAGTCGTGGTCCCCTCCCCACGTCCACGTCCCCCCTCCCAGCCCCCGCAAGAGTGGCAGGACCAGGGCGCTCCTGACAGTGTAAACTAACTGACAACTTCCGCTTCAAAACACACAGGCTGTCATGCAGGGTGGTGCGGCGAATAGGGGGGGGGGGGGGGTAGCTGACTGTAATTAAGTTGAACTGCCCCCCCTGCCTTTTCCAGTTATCTTAAAGTGCAATCGTGAGTCCCATTCATCCAAGGGACGGGATGGGAACTTGCAGTGAAGTCAAGGTTCACGTGTCAGTGAGGAACAGATAAGGGGTTTCTTGGTCGAGGATGCTAGACCGGTGACATCGAGGAGAATACACTCTGGACGTCTGGGGATCGAACACAGTACCTGGGAGTCGAACACCGTGACTTCCCATCCCCCTCCAACCCCATCCCAACCAACCGGTCGCCCCAGCCGACAGGCAGATCAGACAAGTTCTTGAAACCTCAGGCCTAGAGAGCTTGGGCCCTTTCTTTCCCCCCCCCCCTCTTTAGTCTAGTGTGAGACCGAAAGAACAACCTAAATACGCCCCGGTGGTTCCCGTCCGTCAAGGTGGGTGGCATTCCCAGCCGGGACGCGGGCGAGACCACCAGCTAGACAAACACTCTCCAGCTCCTCCAGCGTGCCAGGCTGCGGTCGTGGCCCGCCAAGGCCCCGGCCGGGCCCTGTAGCTTTATTCTATGTGTCATCCTCGCAGGGCCCCTTCCTCGCAGCGAGACCCCCGATGTCCCCCCACGTACCACCATCACCTCACCCCTACCCCTGCTCTCGGAAAATTACAAAAAAGGGAACGGATCCAGGAGAGAAAACATGACCCCCAGTTCGTGTGCACTCTGTCCTGGTGTTCATAAATCACCACTTTATAGGGGGGCCCCAGGTCTGCACGTCTACCCCCTTCCCCCCCATCCCCCCGCTGGCTCCCAGTTTTCCCTTTTTCTCACCCCGAGCCCAAAACAATATTTGTTTAGATGAGGGGGGTTGAGGGGGGTGAGGGATGAGGAAACAGAGGGCAGGTTCTCCCATAGCCTGCCAAGGGACAGTATAAGGGTTGGGGTGTTGGGGGGGGGGGGGGGAGAACGGACCCATGCCCAGCGATGATGACGCCAACGGGAGCAGGTGTTGTCCGGCGAAAACCGCGAGGCAGTAACGCCAAGTCTGATGTGGAAGGAAGGAAGGAACACTAAACAAAGCAGTGTGGGACAGGAGGCCGTCCCGAAATAAGTTCCATTTGGCTGGAGCAACACGCTGGAGCTAGACTGTGATCTTAGAGCTGTTGTTCTTTCTGATCCGTTTGATCTTCATGGATGGGAGGTTTTTTTTTGTGTAAGCCACAGGTTGGACATTTCAGTGTTACCGCTCACTCAAGCTGTAATATTTCAGGGCGGAGACAGCAGAAAAAAAAGCTTGAAGCCGATCCAAAACTTGCAACGCATCCTGCTCTCAGAAGCCTAATCAGCCTAATTAGGAAATGTACGGTCAAATAAATGATAAATGGAGTGGCAGGAGGAAAAACACTGTTCAAAGAAATGAGGAAAATAAGAAAAATACAACTGGCCTATCTCTGGGGTATCGTTCATTAAAGAACAATTAATTAAAGGGGAATGGTCACGCTCCACTATTAGCAACATCAACTCTGGTTCCGTGGAAAACAACGCAGAAAAAGACGAGACCGTTTCCGTCACTGGTCCGGAATGTGCACTCTCAATCGGTCCATCAGGACAAATTACATCAAGGGTCCAACTTTTGTTTTTCTCAGAAACCGAGTGGATGCTGCAGATCTCGATGTCCGCATGTGACAACATGCGGATGAAGTGGTACCCTTTCGTATTATAAAATAGCCGAGCGTGACGGTTCCTCTTAGTGTGTGGGAGTGTGTGTGGACGACGGCTGGTTTAAGCAGCCTCACCTGGCCCGAGTGCGACTGATTGGACTCTGGGGCTGGGAGAGGCTGCACACCTGTTGCACATTGAGCACTCAATGTGCACCAGTTAAACCGGCCATCTCCACACACACCCACACACCACATTCAGTATTGGAGGAGTGCAGGACAAAGAATTGGACTCAATCAAACCTCTGTCTTGAGTTAGGCTGACGGGAGACCTCTGAATTCTCACTGAAACCTTCCCTCTCAAAACATTGCTGCTCAAAACATCACTGCTACCAAAATACGCCGACTGACGATTTATTGGGGGATGTATTGATGACGTTTAGGTGAGAATGCGTCTGGGGGGGGACGGGCTCCTGGTGTTGCATGTCTCCAGGTCAGTACCTTGTGGGGTTTTACGGGGTGTTCCCGGAAAAGGGTATCGGGGTGGTCCGGGACAAAGATCTCCTCTAAAAGTTTTCTTCGTTTTCATAAAAGAATGTCCACAAACACAGCCGGATCATAAAAATAACTGGGAGTCAGTGAGGTGAGGAGAGAGGTCCATGGAGAGGGGGGGGGGGGCGGGGTACAAGGATGTTGTTACTAGGGCACGGTGAGGCCCTGGGGAGCCATCAACCGAGATCACCGCGCCGGCCTCTGCCCTGGACACAATCGGGGGGCCGTTTTTGTTACCGTGAGGTGGGATCATCTGAACGCTTTCGCTTTCATCGTTGGATGAGGTTTAGTACAAAAAAAAAAATTAAATAGAAATTGCTTGTCCTGCATTCATCATCGTTATGAGGAGGAGGAAGAAGGAAATCCTCCTTTCTATTTTTGGAGAGAAATGCGCTTAAATACGTTGTATTTTCCATTCAACAACCGAGATCATGAGGATCTGTGTGATCATAATCCAAAAAGGCCACAAAGCCGTCTTAAAAGCAAAAGGTTTGGTTTGTCCCTAGTTTGTGCCAGTATTTCAACAAAGCCGCCCCCCCCCCCCTCCCCCATCCATCCATCCATCCATCCCGCCCCCCTGCTAAATACCTCCGATATGTCAACACAGTCTAGGCGCAGGGAATACAGCCAGCGGATCGCCATGGGGTCACTTCCTTACATTTCCACACACACACAGAAAAGGGGGCTCTGGATGTTTATGAAGACGCAGGCCTGCAGGGAAGGCGTATTTATTTTCCTGGCGATTCCGCGGCGAGTGTACAGACCCCCTTTTCCCCCTGTGACCCTCACTCAACGGCCATCCATTTGTGTTCCGCGGGGTTTATTTATACGCCACAAACCTTCATCAAGGCTAATTTGGCATTGGGGGAGGGGGAGGGGGGGGGGGGGGGAGGGTGTGGTGCGGAGGAGGGGAGAGGGAGATGGAGGAGAGAGGGGTGCACCAAAAAATTCTTATAAAAACGCAGCTGCTGCCACAGAGGGTAGATTCTGTGTAAATACCAGAAGACACCCTTCTAGAAAGTATCTCGGAATAATAAACAGACGCGGCGCAGGGTCGCCGGGGAAGGTCGGGACCATAAATATACACCGAATTCTTCAGTCACACACACACACACACACACACACACACACACACACACACACACACACACACACACACACACACACACACACACACACACACAGCACACACACATCGCACACACACCGCTCTAAAAAACAACCCTCCTTGTTTACACCGGTGATATATATATATATATATATATATATATATATATATATATATATATATATATCGCCATGTGATACACGCTGGCGGCGGCTCCGATGGGGAAACGCGCCTCGTGAGTGACACGGTGCAGATGCCCGGGCGGGAATGGGCCTCACGTTGGACTTCCTCCAAACGGCTAGGAGTCATCCTAGCCAGAGCCGGAGGATTCTCACTGAGGCTGAAAAGGTTTGGGCCCGACTCGTGAGACAGAGCTGATTGTGAACCAGAGAAGGACCAGGGGAAGAGTTCTAGGAGAAGATAGTACCTCTTCAAAGAACATCAAGAAGATGTGAACGTGGTACATAAGGGGGGAAAAAAAGAGGGGAGGTGCACAGCGAGGTCGTTACCACAGGTGAGGAGAGCTAGGTGTGTCATCTGGGGTCAAGCAGTGTGTTTTTAATGCAAACAATGAGGCCTGTTTTGTTTCTTCACTGGAGGTTTGAATAAAAAGTGGATCTGGGACACGTTGACCGATGGACTATTTTGATATACGTCAGCGTTTGAAAAAGGAACAGGGCACCCCCTCCCCCCCAAACCCACCAACGCTGTTGAAACTTCAGACCTGTCACACCCCGTGGGATAATGAAGCTCAATATTTACACTATTAACCCGGTGTGATTCAGTGTGATTACAGGAAGAGGGACTCCATTACTGTGACCCCCCCCCCCCCCCCCCCCCCCCCGTCTGCCTGAGGAAGGAAGTCATTACAGTGGGTCCTACAGCTGATAAAGCACAGCCAATCAAAGTGCTGAGAGAGAGAGCGAGAGAGAGATCTCCAAGCTGCATACACAAACCATACATACAGGATAGCTAGAAGTTAGCGCTTAGATCCCCAGGAATCTGAGAAGGCCTTTATTAAGTTCATTATAAAAAACCCCAGTAGGGTGTGCATGGATTGCACCAAAGAATCCCAGGTATGTTAGAAAGGACCACTGTTTTCCCTTCTTTGACGTGGTGCACAGAGTTGTTTAAAATGTCATTAATTCCTCCATTTACCTCTCCTGTGAATGCGCAGTAACCTTGGAGTGTGACCAGAGCGCGTTTACCATTAGTTAGCGCATGTGACCACTTAGCTTGACTTGACATGTAGGGCGAACAGGAGAACGTCCAGACGCAGTCATTAAGTGTTGTTTAGCATCGTTTATCATCTCGAAGATCATTCGCAGGAATATTTTGACAATATTTACAGGCATAGTCTCATCGTTTACATTGGAAGAACGGTCCAAATATTACAGAGCCCACCAGGCAAACACAAAGCTGTCGTCGGTGGTAGATTGATGAAATATCACCTTAATCATTCAGGGGTCAATTCAATAAGGAGGGGGGGGCAGGAGAAAGAGAGGGATGAGTGGGTGTGTGAAACCAGGCTGAATGCTAGCCAGGACCTGTGGGTGTGTGCGTGTGTGTGGGGTTCAGAAGTGGAGGTATTTGACCAGCGGAGGGTCTGACACCAGCCGAGTGAGGGATGAAGCCTGGGAGCTGTGGAGGGGGCAGGAGGGGGACAGACCAGGGTGGGGGTGAGGGTGTCCCTCTGCCACGAGTGACAGGCCGAAACAGCGAGTCCATCACACAGAGCCAGGGTGGTCAGGCCCGGGCCACAGCAAGGAGCGAACGGCGGGGGGGGGGGGGGGGGGGGGGGGAGAGGGGGTACGCTTCAGCGATGAGGACCACCCAGCGCAGACGGCGGTGGCGTTGCAGCGTGCGACCGAGCTGAGGCGCGGCTGTCCAGACGTCAAGCTTCACATCGACTCGCTCTCAAAACAGCCATGATGAGCGATGGCCGATGGCGCTCTCGGTGACCCGGGACACGCCCCCCCCCCCCATCGCCGGGGGAACGGGTGGAACCGGCGGGCGGGGGGGGGGGGGGGGGGCTACGCCTGGCCTCGGAGCGGAGCAGGGGCCGGTAGCGGTGGAGCGAGAGATGGCCCGCTCGGTAGGACGGTCGGTCGGGGAACGCGGCGTTCAGAGTCATAAATAATACACAGGGCGGATCACCAGCCGGCGGGGAGGAGGAGGAGGAGAGGAGGAGGAGGAAGGAGGAGGAAGGAGGAGGAGGAGGGAGGAGGAGGGAGGAGAGGAGGAGGGAGATGCCGATCGGGTGACACATCACACGTCACACACATCACACGCCAGGCTCTCTTGTTTTCCACGCAGGTCCTTCCACTCATTCTGGGTTGGATCCCAGAAGAGGCGACCTTGAGCAGGATGTCTTAACCCCCTCGCTGTGCAATGAGGGCATTTAGGGATTTTTTTGCCGTCAAAAAGAAAACATCAATTGTTACATTTTATTTCTTTTTTTATTATTATTTTTTTTTTTTTAACAATGGCAACTGTGATTCTTTGGAAGGTTTTGCTTTTCATTCCTGCGATCACCCTGATCCACGCTTGGCGTAAACAGACCAAACCAGAGCTCTCTCTGGGCCGGCTGTCCCCAGACGTAGGAGATTAAAGGAAAGTGGATTCCGACTAGAGTGGTAATCGGAGGTCTGCAGGCCGTGTCGTAGATACGGTGTTCAGCGCGGTCCTAGCCCCCCAACAACAGCCTTATCTGTGCTCTATCCCTTGTGTGACGCCACGCTTGTTTGGTTGTTAATACTCCTTATGCTTCACCTCATCTCTACGTCTTTGTGGTTTTGGAAAGCAATGTAATTACATCTTTACACCCCATTTGTCAACACAACAATAACAATGACAGGCGTGTTTTTCTCATGGTTTGGAGCTTGGGTGAAACAGCCAGATGCATTGAGAGCTTGTAAAAATAGATATTTGTAATACGGCAGGCAGGTTATGAGTGCCGAGTGTGAGCCGACGCTGCCCCCTAGTGGAGGGTGTGTGAACTACTACAACGGATGTACTGACCTGCTCTTTGGATTTGGGGGACGATGGCGATGATTCATAATCTTTTTTGGTTTCCAGGATCTTCTTCACAAGTCCACCTGAAGGATGGGTGGGGGTGGGGGGGGGGAGATAATGGAGATTGTCTCGTGGTTCATTCTCATCTAAATCCAGATTTCATCATGAAGTGATTGCATACCGTGTTTCTCGTCTCCATTCAGCTCCACTGCGTTTGCCTGAAATACATTAAATACAAGAATTACTTTCTCGAAAATCCTTTCTTTTTGCATACATTACAAACTACAAAAAGGAAAATTGTGATGAATACGACGAATAACTAAATAAATGAATAAATCGACATATACATTAGTGTTTTCAAATGAAATGTATGTCGTTGGTAATGGACCAGCTTTCTTCTAAAGGCTCTCCCTGTACTCTCACCACCTCCAGGTCAGGCATCTCGGTTGGAAGGAGGGCCGCCTCCTCTACTAGGAATTGCTCATCTTCGTCCTCCTCGTCCTCAGACTGCTTCTTGCCCTCCATGATGACAGCGGCCGGGGGCTTTGCACTGGCCAGCCTGGGAGGATCACATTAAGGCTTCATATTAATCAATTCATTAATTATCTTTCCAATTTCATCTTATAGGCCATATTCACCGAGCGGCCATCTTGGGTCCATCTAGGTTCTAAAAGCCAGCCAACTAGCGTGGTGATGAAGGCCCAAAAGGGCTAGCTGGGTGGGGGAACCTTCTAGAATCTTGGCCAACTGAATGGTAATGCATTCTAAATGCTACCAGGGTTGGGGTAGCATGGCAACCAATTACCCACCAAACGAATCGTATGCGTCTGCAGCCCCCGACTAACCTTTAGAAAATGGCTTCTATGCGAGTAGGGTCTATGATGATAGACTCTTAAAGAATATGTTTATATCAAACTACGCGTCAGACCCACGGTTCGCCATTCCTGCAACGTTTTACCGATACCGATAGTTGAGAAGTCAAGGCCGTTGGCATGTGTATCTTCATCAACACATCGTCTTCACATTAGAAACCTCTCCAGACGTCACTGAATTTGTGACATTTGACGACGTACCAACGACAGCTATGCGACCCATCGGTGTCATTTAGGCTGACTCCGAGTGGACAGGGTGGGAGTGTGGTGTGAGCGGTGAGGGTGAGGTCACCTCTCAGGTGGGGGGACGTCAGGGTGGCCATCCTGTCTCTTGACCCTGGGAGGGGCCGGGCGGGCACTGCTGGGCCGGGGGATCTGTCTGCTGCTGTGGCGGGGGGGGGGGGGATATGCGGAAAATAGTGGTGGTTTTAGGATACAAGAGTGGAGACCTTATTGGATTCCATTGCATTGGTTCCTGTTGACGAACCATGGATGGAAAATGTTTAAAGGGCTTATGTCATGCCACCAGGCGTGGTTGTGTTTAGCTGGTGCAAGCTGTTTGGCACAGGGAAGGAATCATTTTCATAGTGACATCACAAGCGGGCGGCCACACGAGGAGAAGGAGAAAGACAGGGAGCGGGATGAAGACGAGGAACGCCATCGGGAAAAGGATAGAGGCCGGGAGAAAGGACAAGGAGAAGGAACGGGAGAAAGATCCAGAACGGCAAGATGTCCTTCCAGATATATGAAGGATAGATAAGCAACGTTTGCTACAGTCCACTGGGTAGGCTGGTACTCTGATCTATCCAGTGCAAATCTGGGGGGGACACGCTCATCTGTGATGTCACTATGAAAATCTTTCCTTCCATGTGCCAAACGGCTTGTACCAGCTCATCACACCCACACCTGGTTGCATGACATCAGCCCTTTAAAAAGCTGCAGAACCATATATTTTGTATTGTGCATCCAACTTGAATCAGTTTCATTACAGATATGTACCGTGTCAAAGGTCTAGTCTCACAGCCAGGGGTGTGTGTGCGTGCGTGCATGCGTGTGTGAGTGCGTACTAACCTGGGGGCGGTGTTGGCTGGGGGGGCCGATGCGTCTCCGTTCTCCTGAGGGGCTCCAGCTCTCTCTGCTGCTGCTGCTGCAGCTTCTCCTTCTAAAGCAGAGGAACACGCAGCATGAGACACCAGCACCTGAGCCACATGCTAGACTGTTCTACTGTTCTACCATCTGCACTGATTTACTTTCATTTGCACTGGTTACTGTCTGAACCGTTTATGGTAGCTACTGTTCATTTTATTTTAGATTTTAATTTAGGTTAAAGTTTATTGTAGCTACTGTTAATTTTATTTTATATCTGAATTTAGGTTAAAGTTTATTGTAGGTACTGTTAATTTTATATTTTAATTTATATCTTAATTTTAGTCTAATGTATGTTTAATGTATGTTTTGTTTTATGCTACTGGATACCTGAATTTCCCTCAGGATAAATAAAGTATCTATCTATCTATCTATCTATCTATCTATCTATCTATCCATCTATCTATCTAGACCTGTAATGACACACCAACACTAGCACCGTAGAAATGACAGTACGCCACCAAGCTCAAACCGTGGAAGGGAACAACTGGCGAAGCAGCACAAAGTATAAACGGAAGGTCAAGAAATGTAATGAGGGAGAATGAAACACTGACCTCCTTCACTGTCAGATTCATCTGGAGAGGACCATACAGACAGGAAGTGGAAAGACCAGACAGAAAGTGGAAGGTGAGCCATCACAATAACATTATTATGGTACGCTCCAAGGAGAGTACAGCATTACAATTATAAGTTACTCAACAGTGTCAAAAGCAACAAGATGATGAAAAAATGAAAAAACAACAACTAGAACAGCCTAGAACTGAAGTACCTATACATTTGCCAATCTACCCATCTTATCATATACAAATCAATGTGCCACAAAAGCCTTGGTGAAGTCTCCAACCACAACAAAAAGTAAAACCAGTTCTAAGAAAATACATTTAGTACTCAACACAATCGGTTCTAGTATGCAGCTCCTAAAGGATATGTAGTGGGGGAGTTACCTTGACCTGTGACCTTTGGCCTACGTCTCTGTCCTTTGGCAGACGAGGGCCGCGGTATTCTTGCCGGACTTTCTGACTGGAATAAACAAAACAGACACAACTGAATCCAACTCGCAGCATACATATATTTATTGTTTTGTCTTTGAGAAGTCAGTTGCAACACCAAGCGTTACCTGGTCCTCTGCCAGCTCTGCTGGCTACGCAGACAGAGGAACGAGAACTGGGTTAACTATTAAGCAAGCGCTCTCTCACCAAGCTGACCACCACCGCTAGCACCGGGCTAAGCCAATGCAGACTGAAGACTAGCACAGCTCTGTCTGCTAGGGCTAGCAGTCAACAGGTTGGGCTGCAGGGCGATAGCTCTTCAAAAGCAGCTGATTATTTAAATGAATAATTCATTCAACCAAGAGATAAAAGGAGGCATTTTGCATAAGGAAGCACTCAAGCAGAGAAGCAGTGTTACCCAGCCTGTTAGCTTAAAGGAAATATACCTCAGGGGCATCCTCTTCAGCCTGAAGGTCAGAGGTCAGGGACAGAAGGGGTTGGAGGTGTTAGTATGTGCCTAACATTATATAAAGTCATTCAGCTGATGCTTTTTATCCAAAGTGATTAAGAGTGAATTTAGATCCATGCAATTAAGACCAGGTAGTTAGTTTATCAGGCTCAAGGACGCCGACAGGTAGACTGTGGATACTGGCTGTTTTTATAGTCCTGATCATAGCGTCGACCCAAATCTAGCATATATCCGAAACCTCAGCTAACCTAGCCTGTATGGCCGCAACTATGGACCAGATGAATGGCGGGTACACTGTGGTTACTAGTTCCCTCTAAGTCTGGGGAGGAGATAACTTACCGGCGCTGTTTTAGCTGCTCTGTTGGGTTCTTCTGGATGGGACTTCGGCTTTTGGTCCTCAGGCGCTTTGGTCTGAAGGGACAGACAGAAACATAAACACAAACAAAATAAAATGTTTTTTTTCCTCCCCAATATCAAGTTCGTCTTGCACCACTGGGGGAAATATGTGTGAAACATTTTCTTTTCTACTGAGTAAACAACATTAATCTGAAACAAATCTGTTCTCCATGAGCTGCTGAGATAAGGATGCAAAAAAGGGCGAATAGGCCTATTGAACGCTGAATATATTTCAGTGTGTTCAAGCATCAACTCCTGCTGTAATGGGAGTTGCAAATCCCAGCCAGCTGGGCTGCCAAGCCGACTCAAAGCGAGCCGACTCAAAGCGAGTCAAGCCAGGCAAGTAAAGTCAAATGGTAAAGGCCATGTGATGTACAAAAGTGTACTATACTACGGAGTAGAACCATAACCTACCTTTCTATCTCCTCTCTCTAGAGCTTTTCCTCTCTCCTCGCCCTCCTTGGGCCGCTCCCGCTCTTTATCCCGCTCTCTCCGCCTGTCCCGCTCTTTCTCCCGGTGGGAATCCCGGTCCCTCGTCTTATCCCGGTCTTTTGCTCGTTCTGGATCTTTCTCCCGTTCCCGTTCCTTCTCCCTGTCTTTCTCCCGGCCTCTATCCTTTTCCCGATGGCGCTCCTTGTCTTTATCCCGCTCCCTGTCTTTCTCCTTCTCCTTCTCCTTGTGTGGCTCCTTCTCCTTCTCCTTGTCCCTCTCCTTGCCTCGCCTCTCCCGGGTCCTCTGTCTCTCTCTGGTGTCCTGTCGCACCTCTGGATCCTTGGGCTGCTCCGGGTCTTTATGCTCCTGGCTCCCGCTCCGCTCCAGGATTTCTCTCCTCTCCTGTAGACAAAGCTGGAGCTCAGACGACAGGAAAGCAAGCTAGATGGATTACACAAGAGTTCTCTGCAAAGTGACTCAGTGACATTTCCAGAGAAGGTCATTCAATGGTCAGGTAGGGGGTTAGGGTTTGGTGTTCCAGTATGTGGACAGGTAGGCTGTGAACAGTGGGGAATCTAACCCTGGGCCTTTAAAGTTCATTGAGTTTCACACCTAAACCCCGCTGCCCCACTGTTCTTTAATTAAATTCAGTTGACAACACTTCCATTAACAATGCATATGAAATCTCTTTGCGATACGTATATTCCATTGCAGGTGCATAGATAAATAAATAAAAAAGGAGTGCTGGGTGTGGTACTCGCCTCTCGGTCGGGCTGTCTCTCGCGTCCCTCCCGGTTCTCCTTGTCCTGGGAGCGGGAGGACGAGGTGGAGGCCTTGGACTTTGGGTCAACCTTCTCCCCGGCTAGGACCCGCCTCACTGCGTCCTCGCTGGACATCTGAATCCCAGTACCAGCGGGACCAGTAACAAGAGGGAGAAGAGCGGCATCTTATTAATGGCTTCCAGACAGCCGGTGTTTTGACAGGTAGGGTGTAATGAGCAGAGAGACATTCCAACAACATCAGACCCCCCCCCCCCCCCGGGGCCACACACTGCGTGTACTGCAAACCTTTTCCAAACTCAAGAAGCAGGTGAAATTGTATCTTTATTCTTTGATTCCTTCTTCATCTTCTGGGAATAATGAGAAGCAACAAGAATGGTAACGTGGGACTAAGGGGAATTTCCTAAAGCCTTCCGTAAGAACTTTTTTTTGGACTTGCGAAAGACTTGAAAATAACACACTAACAAGCTCCCTGGACAGCAGCGAGAACAGCAACCTGCAAAGCAATTTTTATTACAGACTACGTCGGAATGAGACACACATTCTTCAGGAACAAAGCTGAGATTCTGACATTTCCCCTTGGCAATAAGCCCTCGTCTACTGGCAACCTGCATTCTCAACGCCAGTAAACCAAAATAAAAGCTTCAACAAAGCTGTTGTTTTCAAAGTTAACTTTTTGTCAAAAGTGAAATGCTGTTGCAACAGTCAGGACAATGTGACTTGGCAATTAGCATTCAGAAGCTCCTAGTTTCCATGTTAGGACCAAACAAAACTAAATAATGAAAACCAGCAAACACTCCTATTTACATAAAAGATTTATAAATCTTCCCTGTGGACCGCTCCTAGGACACAGTCACAAACATCTCGCATCTCAGTCTCCTTGGGGTTAATTAAAACGATTCAGAAGCTCTTTCCTCCAGCGTCAAACCTTTTCCCAACAACACACTGGATCGTCAATAGACACCTACACGGTATCATACACACATCTGGCCAGGGAGAAGACAGTAACAGCCAGAGCTGTGAAGGAGGTTTCTACCTGTTCATACTCATTATACTCAAGTCTTCCAGCAGAAGATGCTGAACGTGTATCGATTTCTAAGTGTTGTAGTAAATAAATGGTCTTGTATTTACTATGACCATTTATTATTTAGTATATATTCATTAGGCAGGCACTGTTTTCCAAAGCGACTTGAATTTCAGATACATGTCATTAGGGAGCAGGTAGGGCTTGGTTCAGGGCATCTTGCTCGCCAGTAATTGGCCCTCGTGACCAGACTTTAACAGCTGATTAAGGCGGTACTAGGGTACTAGATCTCCCCTATAAAAGATGCCAGCTCCCCTCAGCAGAAGATGACCATTTACTTTGTTTTTTGCTTATTTTCTTCATGTAAGACTTCTTTAATCTCTTTTTAATTCTATGTGTTATTGAAATAAAAATCCAGTCTCCAAAGGACTTGGACTGAAGATATTTCTGGGTTTTCCTGTCCTTGACAACCCTCGCTAAAGAAAAAATACCCCAAAAAACAAGCTGTAAACAAGAAATAAGAAAAATACCTCATCTTTACTATAGGGATGAAACTCAATACTGGCTTGCGCACAAAATAGTAACACTACAAAAGGGTTCCCAGGGAGATAAGGGCTCTTACCCCGACTGTTATAGAACAATGATACCTAGTGAGGTTGGATGAGATCTGGCACAGAGCTGGCTTGGGTCTAGCCTCTAACTCGAGAGAAATCCATCGTAGCAGGGAACGAGAGTTGTAGTCCCATCATAGAGAACTCTTGTATCGTGTGTGTGTGTGTGTGTGTGTGTGTGTGTGTGTGTGTGTGTGTGTGTGTGTGTGTGTGTGTGTGTGTGTGTGTGTGTGTGTGTGGTGTGTGTGTGTGTGTGTGTGTGTGTGTGTGTGTGTTGTGTGTGTGTGTGTGTGTGTGTGTGTGTGGTGCCGTGGTTGTGTCCGTGGGTGTGTCCATGTTTGTGTGTCCATGTGTGTGTGTGTCCCTGTGTCTGTGACCCAGTGAGGCAGACCTTGCTGAGGCAGCACTTGGCGATGGCCTGCAGCAGCTCATTGGTCCGCTCAGGCTCGTGTCCTGCCACGATGCGCGCCGGCTTGACCGCCAGCGACTCGCCACTCACCAGCATCACCACGTCTATGGCCTTCTGGAGGAAGGCGATCTTAGAGTCTTTCTCCTGGGATAGAGAGGGGGGAGTAAGAGACAGACAGACAGTGCTGTAAGCAAACTCAAATGTACAAAAATAGGCACCTACGTCCTGCCCACAGGCTTGGGATGGGTCAGGGATGCAGCCCGCGTCCCACCTCTTTTCAACATAAATATGGCATCTGTACTCGGGTTACTAGACACCGAGGTAAAGTACCTATTGATTACTGATGACTTGGTGCTCATGTCCCCAACAAAGGAAAGGCCTAGACCAGAACCAAGACTTTCTGCACAGATTCTCCCAGACCTGGGGCCTTGCAGAACTGCATCAAGACCTGTCATGGTGTTTCTCAAAAGACCCAGCCTCCAGGACCAGCAATGTGAAGCCTTTCCAGGCAAGGATTGTAGTATGGGACTAGCAGTGTTTCCCCTGCATGCATTCAGCAGTGGCTCAGAGCCACCACTAGATTGCTAGTGCCACTCCAATCAGCCATGCAAAAAACGTTCTGAATAATATTTAATTATAGTCAGCGCTCACAATGAAATTGCTTTTTAAAAGAAACGTATTTCAAACACAACCCTACTGCACCCGCCGCTGTTGTTCCATTGTCGTTATTGTCATTGGAGAAATATTGTGGCAAAATGTTGACAGCAAAATAGTTTTCCATTTAAGTTTTCTAATAAAGAAGGCATGAATGGCTTTGGACTTAATGCAGGAAGCATAAATAGAAACAGTAACAGGAGTGACTTCATTGTAAAAAAGTAGCATATTCTATCGAGAACAGAAGCAACAGTATTTTAAAATCCAGATGGTGGGATGGCTAAAAATTGCAGCCTAAAAAGTGTATTTGTACAACTATGAACAGACAAGGCCTCTTGTTGTTTTTGTCATATTGGTAGGGCTGCTCGATTATGGAAAAGGTCATCATATATCAATCATAAGCCTTTTCATTATTAGCCTGCCCTAATACACACACACACACACACACATATGTATATTCGACTATATCGGAATATCAGACTATACATTGGAAACATATTTTAGATTATATCGCACTCTATGGCAGTGCTGTTCTTGGGAGAGAGACAGAGGGAGAGGAGTGAGTTATCCAGTGTAACTCAACTAGTCTAGAGACCCCCCATCTCCCCAGAAGGATGTCTCGGGTCCACTGTTGTTATGCAAAGCATGGGCTTAACTGACTATGACATCATCACGGTCCTTGAATGACTATAGAGATGAGCACCGTGGCTATGTGTACCGCAGTGCTCAACATCATTGTTACTGGGCTGCTCTGCCTTGAAAAGCCACCGTAGATAAGCCCGCAGTGGTTCCCTTCGTCGGTGCAGGCGTTAATGGTGTTGCATCTGTAATTCTGAGCGTAGTCTGCCAAAAGTCACGATTTCGGTGACGTCTGGTGATCTTTATGATGTGAGGATGATGTGCCGCACTGCTGGAGATAAACGCAAACCTCCTCATCTGCTCCATCTTTTAATGAGTCTGAACTTGTGACAAGGCGGGCCGTAGTGACAGGTTTGGGAGAGGTGCGTGCAGGCTACATGGTGAAGGTGGCCTCTAGGATAGAGACCTACAGCTCAGCTACAGTGGCGGTTCCAGAAGAATTCGACCCTCGGCCAGCCCAGAGTTTGTTCACTTGGACCGGGTCCAGCCTGGAGCAGCAGGAGGGGTAACCAGACCAGAGGCGTCAGAACGTTTGGAAACAGACTTTTTCCAAATGTTTAGGACTGCGGGGTGGTTTGGTGGGAACAATTCAGCAGTTTAGTTAAACGTCAAGTCCAAAAGAAAATCTGTGGTAAAATCTGTGGCAGGGATATCCAAGTAATCCATACTGTAATCTAGTTACAGCAGTCCTACTATGTTTAAGCAGAACCTATAGCGGGAGACAGCACTTGGCCTGGCCTAGAACCCAGACAGGGCTGAGTTATGCAATGTTTCCTGTTTTTGTTATGGAGACATTCTGAACAAAGAGAAAGTATTTTCAAAGTGGCAAGATGGAGATTATTTTTTATTTCTACAGTGGGCAGTCTATAAAATGTTGGTTTAAAACTTCACAGACACTCTATATCCGGAAATTGATGACAAAAGTATTGTTTGTGTAAAAATATATATCATCGGCGTAGATAAGAATTGTACATATAAGTTATGTTTACAAATTTACATTTACATTAAGGGCATTTAGCAGATGCTTTTATCCAAAGCGACTCACATCGGTTAATACACACATTGACACACCAACGGCAGAGTCCACCATGCAAGGTGACAGCCAGCTCGTCAGGAGCAGTTAGGGTTAAGTGTCTTGCTCAGGGACACACCAACACTCAGCTAGGAGGAGCTGGGGATCGAACTAGCAACCTTTCGGTTACAAGAGAACAAATTAAATTGCAATTGTTTTTTATCACTCATATTTACAATGTCTGTTTTTACGAATAAAAATTCAAGTCCGAATTGAGAAAACTGAAGCCAGCGGATGCTATGTCCTTGCCAAAGTCATTTTGAACAAAATAAAATACAAAATGGCATTGCATGCACTGGCAGCTTGTCCATCTCCTCTGAGTGAGCTCACCTTGACGTTGTCCGACTTCATGTCGTTCTCCACGTACAGACCTTTCATGAAGCCTGTGGTTCGGATCACCTAGAGATGAATGACAACACTGCTTACTATTTTCATACAACATGCAGGCACATGTTTCCATAACAACTTTATTCAGATGCAGGTCATTAATAACGAGGAAGGGGTTAGGGCCCATTTCACTCTAGACACGGGGGGGATCGAACCTAGTACCTTTTGGCTGAGAGTTGTACAGCCCTAACCCCCATACTATCCTCACACAACACAACCCAAAACACAGATGAAACGCTCAGTATACCCCCAGCAAGTTGCAATAGTGAAAATGTATCACCGTTTTGATATAAATGGCAGTCAAGAAATGTATCTCCATCGTGAGTACCAAACATTTAAAGACTTTTTTTTTTGTACAGTAAATACAAAAAAATGTACTATTCAAGAGTGATATTATTATGGCGGTAGGAAATACAAAAGAAAATAAGAAGAATGTAACTGAATCTTATCCATTTAAGTCGTTTACGCTAGCCAAGGAGTTGAAGACACCAGTGGCCTTGAAAACAACCAGCAACTTGTCAACACGCAATGTGCGTGGTGTGAAGTGACGCTGCCTTCCCTACAGACTCCGGCACAAGCTATCTTCTGCCCATCAAATATACATGGAGGGAAACACAAGAGGCCAAAGACGATGGGACAACAGACGCCTCGTTGGTGTCACCGAAAAGCCAAGCTTATCCTCACACTTGACCCCTGCTATACGTAGGGGCAGATTGCGAGCAAGATAGATGAGATTTGTTTTTCTTGAATATCAATGTTGAAGTTTTTATGAGGCAAGAAAAATGAAGCTGAGATAAACCTTAATCATGGGGTGAGGGTCAGCAAATTAATATTAAGAATGTCTCAGTAACATAACAGAGGAAACATTGTGTATCTCCACCACTTTAGATTTTTGTTTTCTGGGCCGGACTCTGTGACGTCTCCCCCCAGAAGTTCTGCCTGAAAGCATAGTAGGACTACGGAATCCAAGACAACAGGATGGGTAGCTTGGGTTCCACTGTATATGGAATGTTACTTCATATTTTCGGTGCGACATTCTCCCACCTGTAATCATCAGGGAGGCTCACTGTGCTGAAACATTCCAATCCAAACTTAAAAGTTCAGCTCTCATAACAGTTTAAATGAATGCGCCATCGCCCTTCTAACCATCCCTGGAAGAAATTATCCCCACTCTGCATTCCTTGATAATTAAGGGAGTTTCTTTCTTGCCCTTTGGGGGCTAGGGTGTCATAGATATATGGAATTCTGTAGGGCAAAATATTAATGATTATGGCCTCATTGAGGGCTGTATAAATAAAATGTATTTGACTTGAAACCATCCATGACAAATTCTACGGAGGCGAAGATCACTCTGTGTTTTGAAGGAGACAGTTTAGATAGTATTTAGTTTGGCTCCACATTGTCTCTTATCGTAAAAGCCTGGCAGTTGTTACCACGGCAGCAGAGTCAGTGGGTTGTAGTTGCATTGCTCTGGTCCTATTATCAAGGTGCTCTTTCTAGGTTGTTTTTGGGATAATCGTGGCGGAATGTTGTCTGTTGGTTTTGGTGCCAGAACATCTGGACACTATCTGCTATATAGGAAAAGTCCACTACCAACTCCTTATGTAGCCAATCTGAATGTGAACATCACCAGACTAAAAACATAAGGTAATCACAGTTTATTGGGACCAACAACTGTGCTCCTTAGCACAAAATAAAAACAACATTTAGATTACGATAATTCGTAATTTCATACGAATATTAGTAGTATGTGTGAATTAATATGATTCAGGATAATTAAATTACATCATAAAACAGCAATATAGTCTTGATAGGAAGCTTAGATCAGCTATATACAAATATAATAATATCCTTTTTCAATGGGCAGATTATTGTTCAAGACTTCGCGAACCCATTTGGAGATAAGCTTCTTCACATGATCTCAACGTGACACCCACAAATACTTCTGGTGCTCACTTTGTCACTTCTCGTCTTAAATTGTTGTCTTTGCTCCTGCCAGAGTGGACCCTGAATCGTATGGGGAAGTTAACAAGGGAAGCCATCCAGAAATGCCATGGGTTTGATGATGTGTTAAGCCATTGGTGCTAGGACTAAGGGCTAAGTCTCACACACACACACACACACACACACACACACACACACACACACACACACACACACACACACACACACACACACACACACACACACACACACACACACCATTTAAACTATAGGGAATGATTTAAAAATGTCCCATACATTTTACGTCCAGTCATGTTACATTTAAAATTGAATGGTAGAGTGAGGTACTATGATTTCATTGTAGCCTGCTGTTACATACTGTAAAAACTATTGTCCCATTTAGAACATTTGAAAAGCCAGAATCGAAATTCTTTGTTATTTGGTAGATAGCCTTTGTGATTCTTCTCAGCAACCCTTTTTAATATAGCTCAGGCATTTGTTTAATCTGAAAAAAACATTAAATAAAGGATCTGTCAAATACACAAAGCACTTCAGTGTTGTCATGATTCCAATCACGGACATAAACCTAATCTTAACCTCCCTGTCAACCAGCTGAAGGTCCCATTTCATGACATTGTGGTCAGTGAAAGGCTTGGAAGATTTGTTAGCATTAAACCAATCTCCTAAATGTCCCCTATCCACATTATAGTGAATAAGGGAAATCTAGATTAGGCGTGTAAGCTTTTTCTCTCTGTGACGCCTGACGGAGCACATGACACACGTAGGTGTGCCCCAGGGCACCGTTGGGGACCCACCTGGTTAGGCTGGTTAAGAAGGTTAAAGGTTAAAATCGTGCCTAGCAACGAGACGACGCTACGATGATGGCCGCTAGCTTACCCGTACCGTCATGCCATCTCAATCAACGGTTAACCAACAGTATATATGACACGACAATATAGACGATAGATAATCATAGTGTAGCTGCGGCTAGATTGTTTTAATACATGAGCCCACTTAGCTTAACTCACTAGCATGGCAGTGCAGTTTAGTTGGCATTAACTCGTTAGCTCGGGGGCCGAGACACGAATTGAAGACACCAATAAAGTAAACATAGCGGTCGCTGTTACACAATGGTGCCGTATTCTGACATAGATTCCGACCTGGATTATTGTTGTTATTATTAGCTGGAGCGCTAATGTTAGCCTCACCTCACTGAAAATGTCGTGGAGGTATCGAAACGGCGGCTTGCCGAGCAGTTTGTCGGTCAGAGGAGGCTTTTTGATGACTTTACCCAGCGTGTCCTGGGTCTTCTTCACCACCGCCCCGTTCATGGCAGCAGTATAAGCGGACACACACGCCGATTGATACTTTATCTAGGCGTTAAAGTTGAGTGAGTGTCTGGGTTTGTTGCTATGCCCTTAGAGCCCCACAGTGCATCGTTACCCGAGGAAACGCGCATGCGCGAAGGGTCGGCTGCCAATGGCAACGGCTAACATTCTGAGTGGAGCCACGGAAGGCAGGGGACATACGGACATAAACTGTTAAACATAGACAAATAATATATAGATTAGATATATATATATATATATATACACACATAAACATACATATACGTATATATATATACTGTACGTATATATATATACTGTACGTATATATATATATATATATATATATATATATATATATATATATATATATATATAAAACATTTTTATTGTGACCATCAATTGTTTAATTAAACACACTTAATTGCCCCAAAAAATTATTTATGCATAAAATAATTTTCCATAATTTCCATGATGGCAAAGCAAAAAGAAACATGACAAGCAAAATAATACACAGATTATGGTCAGGCAACAGATAGTCATAACACGTTGGAATTAAAGCACATAATGTAATCACCTAATGTCAAGTCAGGTCAATTTATATTAGCCCCAAATCACAGTTACAGTCTCAAGGCTTTGCAGGCCCATTTCTAATGTACACCCCTAACTCAGAGGGAATTTACCTTGAGAAGGAGTTTGTGTTTGTGTGTGTGTGCGCGTGTGCATGTCTCTTTTTTTTAATTGTACCTTTATTTTACCAGGAATAATCCCATTGAGATTCAGAATCTCTTTTACAAGGGAGTGTTGGCCAAGACAGCATCATATATTGTAGTTCCATATAAAATATAAATTAAAAACAGACAACATAAAAATGTGTGTGTGTGTGTGTGTGTGTGTGTGTGTGTGTGTGTGTGTGTGTGTGTGTGTGTGTGTGTGTGTGTGTGTGTGTGTGTGTGTGTGTGTGTGTGTGTGTGTGTGTGTGTGTGTGTGTGTGTGTGTGTGTGTGTATTTGTGTGTATTTGTGTGTGTGCGCGTATGGGGGTGTGTGCAAATGGGTGGGTGTGTTTCTGCATATTCTGTTGCCTGTTTGTTGAGTTTAGAAAATACTTATCAAGAACAGGAAGGGTTGATGTTTAATTTCTCACCATTCAAGGTAAGGGAAGTTTGTACTTAGCCAATGAAGGATTGGTTTGACTATTAAATAGCTTTTAATGATGCTGTTTAATGATGTTTTAGTATTTCTAATTATAATCTGGGTTTTTTTTTACATCTTCATTTCCATAGCACCATCTTTAGTTATTGAGTATCTTTCTTTAAACCTAACTGCCAGTATTACAAATCTGATGCAAAAGTTAGAACAGGGAACACCTATCAATAACTCCATCTTCAAAAAGCTTTTAAGCATGAATTCATTGCTTGTTTTGTGGTTGCTCCCTCAAGTCTGAAAGGATTGTTAATCTGGTTTGGTGAGTTGATACAGAAAAGATATTAATTAATTCTTAATTCTGCAATATCAGTCAGTTAAGCACCAAACAAAGAAGGTCTTGCAAAACGCTCTGCTGAACGTCACCATTAACAAGTACTTGGACGGTCTCTCTCTCTCTCTCTCTCTCTCTCTCTCTCTCTCTCTCTCTCTCTCTCTCTCTCTCTCTCTCTCTCTCTCTCTCTCTCTCTCTCTCTCTCTCTCTCTCTCTCTCTCTCTCTCTCTCTCTCTCTCTCTCTTCTCTCTCTCTCTCTCTCTCTCTCTCTCTCTCTCTCTCTCTCTCTCTCTCTCTCTCTCTCTCTCTCTCTCTCTCTCTATATCTCTCTCTCTACACAGAACCTAGACAATGCCGGGCACAGTATTTTGGACTGCCTTCTCACTGCTCCTGTTTGCCTGTAGCAGTGTGGCATTGAAGGAAAAAAACAATATAAAGTCACAGAGATTGTCAAGAGGTGGGTCTTTCTGATAGTTTGACTACGGTATAGATGGTAATATCGTCCACGATGCTATTCACCTTCTCAGAAGCAGCATTCAGATATCTGCACTAATTCCAATTTGGATATGTACTTTATAGCGGTCTAGGCTTACACAGCACATTTAAAACATAAACTTTTAAGATAATAATGCAGTAATTAATAAAAAGAATTTCATGTGTTACAGCAGCAAAAAAGTACAGAGATGCAGATCAAATAATTATCTGAGAGGTATTTGATAAAATGTTTGAATTAGAATGTTTTATGAAGGTTTTGAGAGAATGATTTGACAATGTTTTGAGAATTAGTGAAAATAGTGTTTTTCTTCTTCAGGATGGGGAGACCGGATCACCTGGGTGCAGACTTATGAAGAAGGTCTGACTAAGATGAAGGCGAGGTACGTTAAGTATAACTCTGGATCTGGTGCAATAATAAACGGCTGAATTCCATTGTTCAATGAGCTTGTTTATCTGGTTTGAAAGCCATTCTATTTGGCTACGTGGCAAGAGAGAAAAAAGCAATGCTAATGTTTCTGAGAAATACAATCATAGCATATTAACATTTACAAAATAAACCTAATCTTATTTAATGCTGTGAACAATATAACATTAGATTGTAATCATTGAAGTATGCCTTGCCAAGCTACACCTTTAGATGATTCTTTGTGAACAGGTTAGTCTAGGCCAGCTTCCCACACAGCCAAGCACCGATTGTCACGTTGAATGTGTTCAGTTGGCTCAGCCTGTGGTTGTGTTTTACAGTAATAAACCTTTGATGGTCATCCACCATCAAGACGATTGCCCACATAGTCAAGGTACGTCGTGGAATACAGAAGAACATAGAAATATTCTAGCATGAAAGCAGGATCCTGATTGTCTTGTATTGACTGTATGAAAAAGGCCAATTTGATCACTTCTGTCCATGGAGGCAATTAAACTGCTGCTGCAGATTAATATAACTGCCTAGGTCCATTAACTGTAGTGTTTTAGGTTTTTCCTGAGGTTCCTGTAGACTATTGCACTAGTTTCCTGTTGCCTCGGTCAGCACTGGAACTAAACATCAACATTTTCTCCACAGCGCTGAAGAAAGTCTTTCTTGCTGATAAATCAGTTCAAAAAATGGCGAAAGAAGATTTTATTATGCTCAATTTGGTGGTAAGCATTCATACATATGTGGTACAGTGTGTGTGTGTGTGTGTGTGTGTGTGTGTGTGTGTGTGTGTGTGTGTGTGTGTGTGTGTGTGTGTGTGTGTGTGTGTGTGTGTGTGTGTGTGTGTGTGTGTGTGTGTGTGTGTGTGTGTGATTAACACGATTAGTTAACATAAGGCTGATATGCATAGAAGTTGTTTGTTTTGTACCGTGTTTTTGACAATTCCTATGAGTAATGAAGTGGTGAATGTAGCAGAGGAGGATTGCCCAGCTCAGAAAGCAAACGTACTAACCATACATTTTTCCACCCATTCATTTGTGAAATCAGACACCTTACATGTAGTCCATGGGCGGCGCAAATACATGGTTAGTTTCTATTGGCTGAAGTTGGGTTTCCTCCTCTGATTGTAAGCAATGGGCAATTTTGTACTAAATCATGTTCTGTACCCCTCCTAAAGCATGAGACCGCAGACCCCAACCTGGCTCCGGACGGCCATTATGTTCCCAGAATCCTCTTTATTGGTAATAATGGCCGCCTCCAACCCCCGTTTGGTATCAGTTTTCTGGTCGCACACAGACTTGTTCATATACCATCTGCCCTTATAACTGATATGTTTATCAGTTATAAGAGCAAGAATTTATCCGTTTACAGCTTTTTACAATTGGGCTTTTATTAGCATATAATATTTAGATGTTATTATTTAGTCCCAACATTTCCAGCCTTATTTGCCTTTCTTGGTCAGCTGTTAGTTGATCCTGGCTAACAGTAGCAATTATATTTTTTTGAAACTTCTTTAAGAATGTGGAAGAGTGGTGTGTAGTATTTATATGAGTAACACTTGCACTCTCCCCCCCCCCCCCTGTTACCCCCTGTCCCGGGACAGACCCGTCTATGAGTGTGAGAGCGGATCTCACGGGGCGGTACGTTAACCGATACTATACCTACGAGCCTGCGGACATCTCTTTCTGTGAGTGATTCTCCCATCCATCCTGTATTATTAAGGTTCATTTCCTACTACTGTTTTTCTATATGCTTCATAGTACTGTTTACAAATGATTTTCAAAGTGGAAACACGATTGTGAACCAGTGAGACTGAGCCAGGAATATATAAACATACATACACACAAATGCATGCCCACACACATTTGATACTGTACATGCCCACACACTCGATGTGTACGTGAGAACATATGCAGGCCCTCATACACACAAGCATGCACACATCTGAAAAGGTGCTGCTGCTGCATTTGCTATGTCATGAATTCTAGGTGCCCCAAGGAGTTATCCAAAGAAAAACCTTACCTATCAAAAGAATGACAGAACTACTGCGCGCGCGTGTGTCTGCGTGTGTGTAGATTTACTTATACTGCTACTACTGCTTCAGCCCTGATACTAGCAACACCTTTCCTTAATGCTAGTTGTATAAAAGATGTAGGGCACTTTGCCCTTGTGTCTGATGAACGCTGACATTTGACACCTTACACATTTGGCTGCATTTTACCCATGTTTCCAATCCCCTGATGAAAAATCAGCTGATTGAGCCCCTCTGTTTTGAGCGGTTAAGGTGAGCATTAGCATTTGACCGGGCCAAGGTGAAGCCGTACTCCTATCGCTGAAACTCATTAACGCTGTAATCGGAGACTGAAGAACTCAACTTAACCTTCATCAGTCCAACATATATATACAGTCGACACTCACTGAGGAATACTGGGCAGGGGGGTTTAGTGGTTAGGGCTTTTCGATTCTGGGCATCCTTTAGCAAACCCCTACCTGCTGGCCTTTACCTGAAAAGAAAGGGGGGGAATTATTGACTGCCCCAGATAAAAGTGGCAAATGTCCTCATAAAATTGAAGTAAACTGTAAATATAAATGGGAAACATTTGATGCATGGATTAAGAAAAAATACATTTACAATGGGAGATGATTATTCCCTAACATTTTCATTGAGCACGTTGTTTTGATGAGGACTTGTATATAGACCTCTGGGTATGGTGCATATTGTCTTGTGCTGAAAAGTAGGTAAGAGTTCATCAGAAGGTAATCGTTATCTTCATCCGTGTGTGACTCTAATCCTCGCCTTCTTCTGCTTTGAATGTTTTCAGTGGTGAAGAACATGAGGAAAGCCAAGATTCTGCTACGGGGGGAACTTTGACCTGCTGACTGGGTTCCACCGTTAATACGTTGATTGTAAATGAACAATTAACTGATCAGAGCAGCTGATCAACTACTGAAGGTCAACAGATCACCCTAAAAATTAAGAATATCAGAAAGTCTTCGATGTGAAACAGTTTTCGAAGACATTCTATTTGGCATTAACAACATGTGTGCTTTTAATTAACAAGAATAAATACATTAATAGACTTAATATTAATAGAATATTGTTTGTTTCATATTGTTTCATGCATTAGAAGAACAGAAACAAAATCATAATTTAAAAGTCAAATTAAGGTGAAATCTTTTTAAAATCTTCTAAAATTCAGCGATCATTGAATAAGTGTACTCTACAAAACTATTTATGATTATTTTATGGTTTTTTTTAAGTTAAACTTTCTACAGGCAGCGACAATATTCTACCACTAGGTGGCAGTATACTAAAGATAACCAATGCCGCATAGATAGATAACGAACTCAACTACCCTATGCTGTGTGAGAGAGCGAGTGAGCGTTATCATTTCATATCATAATCATTTCATATTCAGGTTGTGCAACCTCAAATATGGAAAAAAGGTTCCAACTAATACCTTTAAAAAACTTTTTTAATGCATTATTCAAAAATTTGTGTTGAGGAAGTCAGTCTTTCAAAGAAAAATGGTAATGTATTTTTATGGATTAGATAATTTCCCCTATGTAGGTTAGTCAATGAAAAATGTATTATTCACCTCGCCTGTTCCTTCTCTTTGTCCTGTCTGCCTGCCTCTTTCCTACCGTCCGATTTTGTGCTCCGACCGGTTTGAGTTTCAACCAGGCACATTTTTTCTACACCCCTTGAGTATTCAGCCGCACCTCTGTTGTTCTTCCTCCTCCACCTTCTCCTCTTCTTCCTCATAGAGTGTAGTTCTCAGTCTAATAATGGGCTGGGATTAGATACATTTCAAGTGATTCACTTAAATATATGTTTTGATTGAGGTCTACTTTGATGTTGTTTCAAACTCCCTTGTCCTTGCCTGTGTAGGAAAGCAGCCCTTGTCTCACATTCATATAGAAACATTCTAAAAGTGGTTTGAATGAAATGCCTTACGGTAAGAGAGAAAATATAAATAATTAATAATAATAAGGGACAGACAGTGTACTCCCGGTGCTTGCGCAATCCAAACAGGGAATTTGAATAATAATTTCAAGAAAAAGCCCAAAAGAAAAAGAGAAGATGCATATAATAAAAAAGGAGAGATTCTAGCTATAATGCATTCACTTTAAGATATGAAGTACATCGAACAATGTAGAGAGTGAAGCAACAGCCACTCTAGTCTTGTTGTCTCACTGACATACACCAAAGACCCGAGAGTGGATATACAGTACATGAATAAATAGGAATGCCTTCCTTTGCATGCACAGAAAACAGAACAATGTGCAAAACAATTACCATAATGTCAAGGATCCCTCCCAAACCTTTCATAATTACTTCATTTTTCAAACCGGGCCAGTGTGAAAAATTGCCAAAGTTTGAATCTGCTGACACTGAAGCGGTAACCTTCACCAGAAGCTAACTCCAGGGGAAGTTTCCCAGTCAGACAATAGAGTCTCTGAAGGCCAGCCAACAGCAACATTACAAATTAAGTTAGACCCATATTCATCTGAAGGACAGGGTGTGTGTGTGTAGTTGTGTGTGGGTGTGTGCGTGCGTGTGTGTGTGTGATTTTCTTGTGAGTGTAGTTGTGTGTGTGTGTGTGTTGTGTGTGTGTGTGTGTGTGTTGTTGTGTGTGGGTAAAGTGTGTGCGTGCGTGTGTGTGTGTGATTTTCTTGTGAAGGTAAATGTGGGTCAGTTTCAATGTTTTCATCGTTTTTTTTTGTGTGTGTGTGTATGTGTGTGTGTGTGTGTGTGTGTGTGTGTGTGTGTGTGTGTGTGTGTGTGTGTGTGTGTGTGTGTGTGTGTGTGTGTGTGTGTGTGTGTGTGTGTGTTCTAATTTAGGGGTTAGTGTGTGGAGATGGGTTCAGAACTCTCTCTTCGGGATGACAAAACAATCATTCATTCCAATACTAGACTCTTGGTTAAGTTGAACATTAATTTCTTTCATAGCACACTTGTAATTCACTCAACTGATGATCACAATTATTGCGTTGTTCCTCTTCCAGAATTTTTTATATTATTATAGCCAATTCATTAAACATACCTTTTGGTGGTTTGTTGTGGTTCTTAATACTAAGAAAAGATTCCACAACACATTAAGAATTACACATGACTCACTTTAACACACACACACACACAGGAACACATACACACTTGACTTTGAGCGGGGCTGTGACAAGGGCACAAGGCCATTAGTGTTGGGGACAGTTTAGATATTCAAATAGAGGAGCTGGGTGCCAAACAGGACCTTAATGAAGAGCTGGCCACGTAATACGCCATAAATCTTTCTGTGCCTTATCTCTCCTTCTATTTCTCCAAGCCTCTCGTCTCTCTTGGAATTTTATCAGCCTCTACCTTCCACTGTCTTTATTGAAGACACACACACACACACACACACACACACACACACACACACACAACACACACCACACACACACACACACACACACACACACACACACACACACACACACACACACACACACACACACAAAATCCTGAAATTAAAGGTGCAGTTTGTAGAATTTGATCACTTATTCACTGGGCAGAAATGGAATATAATGTTTGTAAGGATCTTTTTATTAGTGTATAATCCCATTGGAAGGATTGTGTTTTGGTCACCTAAGAATGAGCCCTTTATAGCGACATGGGGAGCGGGTCCCCGTCCCCGGAGCCCGCCACATTGCACCGTCGTGTTTCTGCAGTAGCCCAGAACCAACAAATGGTTGTAGAGAGGAGACACGGTGAGACTAGATTACTGTGTTTGTATGCACACAGTAATGCAAACCATGCACACCAAACAAGCGGTTAGCCAGTTTTATAGCAGGTGACCAGGGTGCGGTAAACTCCGATACAACCAGATACTACCGGTCTACGAGAGGTTGTATCGGATCAGTATTAGGGTCAGTTTTTATGGCCCTCTGGTAAATGAATGTGTGAATGGCTCCGTCAATGAATGGATGAATGGTTTTCCCCCATTTTTTTTTTTCCATGGAAATGATTTTTAGGAATAGTAGAACTTATCAACCCTGAACTTTTGACTGTGTGAAGAACAATAACTAATTATCCTTAATTGTAGGCAATAATTAATCAAATAAAACCCATTGTAGTGGTGCCAAGGTATCCTCTTGACGAATGAGGTAGGCGGTGTGGTGGTGGGATCGTGGGATTGGCTAACATACATCAAGTCCACTGAGCAGAAAATTGAAATGGAAATATGGTCCTTGAATCCCTGGTTTACCCATCTGTAACACCCCCCCGCCCCCCCAAGCTCCTCATGACCTGTCATCTCTGTCAGGGATGCTTCTTGCCTCAAACACACATGAGCGAGACATGCAATCGCAGACACATAAACAAATGCAAGCACATTGATGTACACACACACACACACACACACACACACACACACACACACACACACACACACACACACACACACACACACACACACACACACACACACACACACACACAGTTTTTAAATGTTTAACATTTTAAACCTGTTTTGGATGTTGTGCTGTTGGTGGAAAAACTGTCTGCTATAGTTGAGGACGGTCCTCTCCTTGTTGCAAAAGGATCATCGAATTTTCATTGAGCAATAGTTTTCTGTGACGACCTAAACATTGTGAGTTGCATTGTATTGAGACTATTATCATCTCCTACGTTTAGCAGCAAGGATATTTAAAAGGTTAAGAGCTGCAGAAATGATGCCTAAAAAAATATTTCTTAAGGTTTTGTTACATTAAGTAAACTCCCATATTGGCAGGTGTAAAGGCTTTGGAAAATACAGAAACATTGGGCTGCATAGCAGCAAGGGGCCTGGTCTAAACCCACGTCACACTCTTTATGAGTTAGTGTACACAGCCAATAGAACACCTTTCTGGAAATGCTTTCAAACCGGAAGTAGCAGACTTCTTTCAGTTTCCTATATAGATATACAACTTGAGAACATGAATCTACGGTGCAAGGTAACAAATATTAATGTGGAGTGTGATTATTAATGTCAAGCATATTGTGTGTGGTTGTGTGTCTTCAACCAAGATTGTAAGGTTGAAGTATATATTGAGATGATGGGTAGATTTAAGGTTGGTTAAAAGCAAGAAATGCTGGTTAGTCATTGTTGCCAATCATAAATATACTGAAATCATACAAATATTTCAAATGGAAGAAACTCTACAAGACAGTGTTTAGATAAAACCTACATACCAGAAGTACTGGCTTGTCTACTTATCTAGGCCATGGAGTACTGGGGAGAAGAAAGATAAGGTTGTATATATGATTTGCTATTGATCGTCCGACCACTGTTCAATTCTTGGCCTCGGAAACACACATTCAGTATTTTTTCCTACAGTTGAGTGGTCATTTCTTTAAAATGCATACGTTGTTAGTGCTACTTTAGTAAGGTTAGGGTCACCTCCAATCATCTTCCCTAGCATTCCTTCCCTTACCATAGTTATCCATAAAGAAATAATTAACTCTCAAAGTAGGCTACAGTTCTATAAATATTGTGGTTGGGAAGAGTGATGCAACCTGGGATTTGTTATTGTTTTAGAATGTGAATTATTCCTATAAAACCCGAAACCTAACCAAACAACTCCTTCTCAATTCATGTAGAAATAACAGCCAGAGACGCACAGAGGAGAACACAACAAGAAAGCTTTGAGTCAGACGGAAAAAGAACCTCAACCGTGTGCAAAAGTAAACTAGGATCTCTTTTATTTATTTTTTCTTCATTTTTATAGATCTATTTTCATCTGTTTCCGTTTGTCGTATTTCTACAGAAGTCCTTTAGGAGTTCCTAATCATGCGAGGTGCAGCTTCAGTGTGGATAGGGCATGCAAGGAGGCTGGGGCGACCGAGGTAGACACACACCTGGCGCCAAGATGGAGAGAGAGAGAGAGAGGGAGAGAGAGAGAGAGAGAGAAGACAGAGAGAGGGAGAGAGGGAGTGAGAGAGAGAGAGAGAGAGAGAGAGAGAGAGAGAGAGAGAGAGAGAAACACAGACAGAGAGAGAGACAGAGAGAGAGAGAGAGAGAGAGAAAGAGACGACAGACTGAGAGACAGAGACAGAGACAGAGAGAGAGAGAGAGAGAGAGAGAGAGAGAGAGAGAGAGAAGAGAGAGAGACAGAGAGAGAGAGAGAGAGAGAGAGAGAGAGCCAGAGAGAAAGAGACGACAGACTGAGAGACAGAGACAGAGACAGAGACAGAGAGAGAGAGAGAGAGAGAGAGAGAGAGAGAGAGAGAGAGAGAGAGAGAGAGAGAGAGAGAGAGAGAGAGAGAGAGAGAGCCAGAGAGAGAGTGAGCCAGAGAGAAAGAGACGACAGACTGAGAGACAGAGACAGAGACAGAGACAGAGAGAGCTATTTGGGGCAAGGATGGAGTTCCCAACGTACAAGAGCGACACCCCCCCCCCCCCCCCAACCAATCCTTTTCCTCAGTCAGACGGTGATTCCCTTCCCACCACAGTTGCAACCAGGGTGGGTGGTGGGTGGGGGGGGTGGGGGACTAGCCCTCTTTGAGGTCGAAGAGGAGAAAGCGAGAGAGGAGGATGGGGGGCAGGGGGAGCAGTTCAATTCTTGCTATAATAGTCACCATCCAATCCGCAGCACGGGGGATGGTTTACATCATGACATCATCAGTTGACATCTTTAGTGCAGTCCAAAAAAAAAAAAAAGGAAAAAGAAAAGGAAGAAGGTAAATACAAGTAGAAGCAGGCAGTCTTTACGAACAAAAAAAAAGCGTCTCAACAGTGAGACCGGAGACGGAGACAGGAAATTTATCTAGAAATCTATTGGGACAGAGACAGAAGACTAGAAGTATATAGTAGAGAGAGTACATCAGAAAAGAGCAGGAACCGAGAGGGGGCATTGAAGCGGTGGGGGGGGGGGGGGGGGGAACCGTTTCCTGTTCCTGGTGGGAAGGAGTTTGCGGGGACACCAGGGGTCGTAGGGCGGGGGGTATTGCTTCTGATGGGGGTCATCACTCTGCCTGGTGAGAGAGAGCTTGGTCCCACAGATTTCAGGGATGTGATCCAAATCAAACAAGGGGTTGTTTTTTTTCTCTCTTCGACTGATCTCCTCAGGTGATGTCTTGTGTTGGGTTGCTTGGTTCCCGGGGCAGAGGAACTACTCCCTTGGACTCCGGGGGCTATACCATGGGCTATACTCTCTCTGTGTGCATGTCACTTCCTAGCGAAACTAAACTACAATCTCCAGCTAGTACCAAACTCACAGGGCATCGCAGACACATTTACAATGCATCACACAGTTAAAACATCATATGGTAATATATCTATATAGATATATCATATATCTATATAGATATATCCATATCTATACATCTATATAGATAGATATATACACACACACACACACATATATATACATATACATATTAATATCTATGTGTGTATATATATATATGTATTAAAAAAAAAGGAGTGTGACATAACATATGCCACGACCCAGTCACCTCATTGTTTCCGTGAGTGCATATAATGTAGGCTTGGGTGGCCCAGCCAGAATGCTACCTGGAGCTTGGGTCAGCCCAGTGGAGCCATTGCATTTCACATTAAATCCCTTCAACAGATCGGGAACGAAATAAAATCACCAATCACTGTCCCAGCAGTTTGACAGTAAAGAGTGCAGGTATGGATAGATTTTCTTCTTTTTTTTTTTTTTTTTACGTTTTTTCTTTTTCTTTACATGATTAGAGCAAATGGTTTTACAAAGGTCAGAGCTTGATTGTGGTTTTTGGCTATATACATGACATTTAGGTGTAGATGTAGTATCTTTACAATTTGTACACCTAGCACCTGACCGGTACAGGTGTTTCCAGGTGTTTTCTGAAGGTATCCTGAATACGAGGGTTCCCTTGTTCTTTCCGTTTTGTTTTCCTTTGTACAAATCATTCAGGTACAGTACATTGTTCATTAGATCCCTCCAAAAACAAACAAAAATAATGCCAACAAATCTGGATTAAAAAGAGATTTGGAGAAGAAAAACAAAGTCTTTAAAAAGCAAGTATGGCAGGGGAACACACACAGGGATAGCATCTTTGGTGAGGATTCCACAACCTTTGCTCACAGAACCAAAACACAAAGAGAGAGGAACGCTTGGCTCGCGCGACCAACGCCATCGGCTGGCGATGCTCTTTCACTGGCTGTAACGTTCAGGAGGTCAAAGTTCAGGAGTTGATATTGCAACAACAATGGGGAGGGACACGGCGAGATGACAAAGATGGTGCTCCAACGGTCTTTCATCGTTACTGGCCGTGTAACTGATTGACATTGAGGAGTCTTCCAGGGCCAACCTCACTCTCGTCGCCCTTAGAACGTCGTTGACGTTCTTGCCATCGTTTGGTTTAGCGGTTGGAGCGTTTGGTTCCCGAACCCCTTCTGGCATAGAACCCATGTTAAGTGTACAAACTCTGCAGAATTAGCTGAACAGGAAGTCCTCTTCCCTCTGATGATATGCTGCACTGCAGTTTAAATAGAGTTTAGATGTACAGGGAGAAAGAGCTACAATCGCTATCTGGAGGAAGGGAGGGAGGGACGGCGGGCAATGTAAATGGGAGAGGAATACGCCCCCTTCCAGGCGTGAGAATGTGTCTATAGATCAGCGTTTCTTAAACTATGGGTCAGGACCCAAAATGGGTCAAGATGCAGTTGGAGGTGGGCGGTGCCTGACAACGCACAGAACACGCAGAAAACGCCAGGATTGTACTGCTTTCGTTTAAGAAAAGGATTGCCAATTCTGATGTTTTCAGCATTTTCTGAGTGTGCGGGGGCTGGTTCCAACAGACTCAAAGAAATGGTATTTTGGGTCCTGAAATGAAAAGGTTTAAGAACCCCTGCTATAGAGGGAGTTGGAGGCCTAGCCATCTCCATCTCCTGGTCTGAGTGAAAAGGTGGCCTGGTGGACACACTGTGGATTCCTCAAGGGGTTCTGGGGTTCCTGGTGTCTGCTGTAACAACCCTAGCTGCAGCGCTGTTCCCATTTGTCCCAAATTAGAGAACCACCTTTTTCTCCCCCGAAATCAAACAAAATCATTCAAACTCAAACGCACACAGAAACATCTAGAAAAGGGGGCAAGGAGGGAGAAAGTTTCAAAGCTGCCTGTGGAGTAGCAAGATGCTGGCATTCACTCACAACGTTCCATCTCACGACTTTTCTCCAAGTTCAGTTCCCATGCAAAGCCCTGGAGTGCAGCCCCCCTCCACACACACACCACCCCCCTACAGCCCACTGACCCCACCCCTACCATAGGCCAAACCTGGGAGAGGAGGGGCGGTAGGGGGTTGTCAGGAAGGGAGGGGTGTCATCAGCCTCTCACCAGTATCTCACCATGGTTCATGTTTTCATAAAAATGAAATGACAATGGCCTTAAAGACGTTGAAAAGACACATATACAAGAATGAGGGGAATATTGGGAATCAAATGGTGAGGAATGAATGAATCATTGATAGAAATGATTAAAAATAATTCATTATCATCCAATTCATTGCTAAAAATATATAATTCTTAGTTATTCATACAAATAATAATTTATAGTAATTAATATAAACTATAATTCATAGTAATTAATACAAAATATAATTCATACCAATTATAATAGGAATATAATAATTAAAATAATTGAGGGCCACAACTCTTAGGATCAAGTCTTTCTTTTTAATAAAGGCTCTAAGAAAAAAACAACTAATACACGTTTTATAGTATTTAACCTTTTCTACTAGATTTACATCCTTCAGAAGTACGCATCGTTTTTAAATTAAAAGTAAAATGAAAAAATAAAAGGTACTTAATAAATCTGCCTGTTTTTGTCTAGGTAAAAACTACATTACGCACTCAATAGACATAACGTCTTTACTTAAAAAAAAACAAAAAAAAACAAGGAGTGATGAATGCAATAAGGAAATATCTGATAAAAACGTCATAAAAAAAATCTCAAAAAATTTAAAATTCCAGTTTTAAGTTGATTTATAACTATAATCTTTAAAACAACAAAACAACAATAATAATAAAAACACAGCATGATGTTTGAGGATGTTCTATGAGGAATGAGAACGAGATGAGGTTGGGTGAGGGGGTATCGTTGGTGAAAACACACATACACACACATATTTACAATGTGTATGAAGTCCACATCCACACACACGCACCCCACCTCCCCACACACACAAAACACACACACACACACACACACAACCCACACCACACACACACACCACACCACCACACACACACACACACACACACACACACACACACACACACACACACACACAAACACACACACACACACACACACACACAGGTCAGGTCGATGGGAAGACGGTGGGGAGGGTCGCATTCAGGCCTGGGTAAGAGGTGTGGGCTTGTGGTGGTGGGTTGAGCGTGTATTCATGTGTGTGTGTGTGTGTGTGTGTGTGTGTGTGTGTGTGTGTGTGTGTGTGTGTGTGTGTGTGTGTGTGTGTGTGTGTGAAGGACAAGTTTGTGAGTTCCAGAAGGGGCGGGGTTCAGATCCTCTCCCCTGGTCCCCCTGCTCCCCAATGCCCAGGGGACTCAGGAGGTCAGGGTGAACTGGTCCTGTTCGATGGGCTTCTTTACCCAGGCCCCCAGCCCGGCCTTGTGGAAGGCCTTGATCAGAGCCTGCTTGGCGTCGTGGTACTCAGACGCAGCCTGCTTGGCCTCGTGGTACGAGCCCGGCTTGGACACCTTGATCCTCAGCGTGGAGGACAGCTGTGGGGGGGGGGGGGGGGGGGGGCAGATAAAGAGAGGGGTGAGGGGGGAGGAGGTGGAGCGGGTGAGGAGAGAGGGGGTGATGGGGGCAGGAGGGTGGAGAGGGAATGGGTGATGGGGGGAGGGGAGGAGGGGGAGAGAGAGGAGATGGGGAGAGAATTAGAGGGGGAGATGGGGGGTGAGGGGGGAGGAGACAGGATGAGGGAGTAAAGATAAGGGGAGAGAGGGGAAGGAGAGAGAGGGAGAGAAGAGAGGGAAAGAGAAGACAAAAAACAGGCGGTCACAGTTAATAACGGAGGAGTTGTTGAATGACAGAAAGGTTGGCCTCAAACCGAGCACTGTCTCTCCAATGTCCCTCCCTCTCACTTTCTGTCAATCTGTCTTACAATTGATCCCCTTCTCGCTCGCTCTGTCCGTCTCTCCCACTCTGGCCTCCTCTCAATCTGGCATTCTGTCTCCTTCTTTTCTGTAGGGGTGTAAATATTAATATAGATCTATTCTACAGTGGAACTTGGAGTTGGAAACTTTTTGCTTCCTAAATCACATATTGCATTCTTTCTTTCTATTTCTATTTCACAACCGGTCAACCATGTCTTACAGACGAAAACAACAAATTTAAACCTAGTTGAAAAATGTTTCAACCCCTAAATTCACTTAATTAAACTCAACTTTTCACACATGATGACAATGAAATGTGTACACAAAATATGTAAATAGAGAGATAAATAGATCTTTCTAGATGCTTTAATCTTCCCACGCTCTCCATAATCAGTGCAATAAAAACAAAGAAGATTCAAAGGTTTGAGTTTTGTGTGCGTGTGTGTGTGTTCCATGTGTGTGTATGTATCCATTGAGTGACACAGCTGTAGGTTAAAGCAGGTTCAAAATAAAGAAAGATAAAGACATACAGGTACACTCTCCTAGTCAAAAAGGTACCGGGTTCAATCCCCAATGTTTGCAGCCTACATTTAAGCGTCTTAAAACAAGATAACCGTACCCCTGCCTGCATATTAATGGCCTTGCATCGGTATTCACTTTAAACGGCTTCTGATACAAAGCTTTAAGTCTTCAATATGTAATCCCTGTGCTGAATCCTGCTGAGGTCCATGTCCGATGCAGGGACGGAGACGGGACAGGGACGGGATGGGACTGGAAGGGTTCTGGGTTGTTACCTTGGTATGCAGGCGCACCCAGCGGCTGTAGAGGGCGTGTTTGCAGAGGCGGGAGGCGCGGCCCACGTCGTCCTTCCCCGTGGTGGCGTTGATGACCTCCAGGGCCTGGTCGCCCACCGCCCAGTTCACGCTAAAGTTAGGCGCCTTGCCCGGCTGGCGCGCCTCGGCATTGCTGATGCCTGTGGGGGAGGGAGGGAGCGGTCAGAGAGCGGTCAGACACACCGGAGGCAAGTAGCCCGACAACCGTCTGAAGGCGGTTGAAATAGTGCGGTAAGAAGGTCAGAGCACAAGTCAGGGACAGTCAGGGAACAGTTAGAGCACAAGTCAGGGACAGTCAGGGAACAGTTAGAGCAGAAGTCAGGGACAGTCAGGGAACAGTTAGAGCACAAGTCAGGGACAGTCAGGGAACAGTTAGAGCACAAGTCAGGGACAGTCAGGGAACAGTTAGAGCACAAGTCAGGGACAGTCAGGGAACAGTTGGAGCACAAGTCAGGGAAGGTAACAGATGTAAAAAAGTCAGAGAAGAGTTCGAGAGCAAGTGTGAGGGAAGAGAACAGTTAGTAAACAGCTAGTAAACAGAACAGTTAGATAAAAGTCTGGTACGGTAGAGAACAGTCATAGAACCATGCGATTAACAGTGAGCGCAACAGTCAGAGAACCTTTAGAACAGTCCAAGTAACAGTAACATTCAAAGTAACAGTCAGAGTAACTTTGGGAGTAAATCCAGCATCCATCCCACTCTTTCACCCCTCATAATAGGCAGCGAGACTCAGGTTCATCTGTCTACCGTTCAGGCAGAAGACGATGTCATCTGGAACAAATGTTGCGCATGATTTAGTCTTTTCTCCTTTCCTTCATTTTAGCAAAGAGATGGTGCGGGAAAGAAGGAGGGAGAGAGAGCGAGTGTGTGTGTGTGTGTTTGTGCGCACGTACACATCCATACGCATGTATGTGTACGTGCACACTCAACGAGACAGAGGCGGGCATGCATGTGAGTGCGTGCTGCAGTCCTCTGCCTCCATTAGCTGGGGAGGTGACAGATGATGATGAGGAGGAGGAGGAGGACGAGGAGGAGGACGAGGAGGAGGAGGCGAGGATGGAGCGCTACGCCAGCGCCCTTCGCCACTGAAACCCTCTAAAGCGGAAAAGGTTAACGACCTCCCCCGCCATTATCCCCGAACAACCCACAGATCCACAGGCCACGCGGGAAGGACGCCCAGCACGCCCACTCTCTTATGCCCCCCCCCCCCCCACACCCCCTGTCCTTGGGGGGGTTCAACTCTGGTTCATTCTGATGGAGACCACTGGCTCGTCAGCTCAAGACCAGGGCTAGAGTGGGGGCTCACCTGGCCTCCATTTGTAGACGGCCATTCATGTAGTGTTTAATTCATATGAACACACATATTATAAATAATAACTCGTACATATTTAAGAATTTATCAATTTATAATGGATTAATAATAAGGTATTCATAATGCATATTACATAGTATATAATTTTAGCCGCTTTTTTTATGATTCTTCTTCACATTATCTTATATAATTGTCTAACTATTTTATATTATCATATAGGTGTTCTTTAGCTTTCCAATTAACATAAGCTGACAGCCTTTGATGTATGACACATTAACTCACCAAATCTTGTCTCCTGTATCTACAAGACCATTTACACAACGCTTTGCAAATTTGCCCATTTTGACCATTTGCATAAACCAACATGTTGAACCACGTTTGTAAATGTCACCGCTAATCAATGAGTTCAACCGCGGACCCCTACCGGTCTCCTATGGCCATGGGAACGCTCTGGAGAGAGTACTGACCATCTAACGGCCATTTACCGCTCACTGTGGAACATTTAGAAAGAGAAAATAATTCCACAACAAAAAAGGTAAAAGGCATAATTTGGAGTCAAAATAACCAACTAAATGGATTTAAAAATAATAATGCAAATGTATAATAACCAGAGTATATAATCTGAAGTATTATTATTTTTTTCAAATCTGCTAAATACTAACTTCTGTTAGTGTCTGGATGTCTGATTAAAATCCCCTTGCACCTGGTTGTCAAATAATCGAATCTATTCTGGTAGCCACTGTAAACCAGTCATGCACTGTGGCTAATACCTGACATAACCTTATCTCCTTCCCTAATCCGACTCCCAACCTAATCTTTACCACAAACAACTCTAATATAACCTCGAATTATTTTATAAAACACACACACACACACACACACACACACACACACACACACACACACACACACACACACACACACACACACACACACACACACACACACACACACACACACACACATATATATCAAAGCTAATACCATAGTCTGTGTGTGTGTAAGATAGTACAGTAGAGAAGGATCGCAGGACTAAAGTCCTATGATCCAGTCCACTCTCCCCTTGTCCAATCTCATCTCATCAGGTCCTCTTGTGCTCTGTGCGGTCTGAGCCTAGAAGGGGGACCGGCCGGGCTGAACCCGGACTCAACTCCCAAGGAAACACTGACAACAGCAGCTACTGATCCTGGGACACTGACCGCTGAGCAGGGGTCTGTTGAGGCTGAACTGGGTGGGCAGCTCCTCGATCTCCGAGATGCGCTGGTACATGGCCCGGGACAGGTGGTCGGCGTGGTACAGGCTGCCCAGGATGATGCTGGAGAAGTAGATGGGCTCCGAGAAGTAGCTCATGAGGGAGCCCTGCACCCCCACCACGTTCCACCTGGCCGGGGGAGATAAGAGAGGAGGGGTGTTACAAGGCGGTCCGGGACTCTGCTCGTGTGTGCTCCCCTCCGCGGTGGGACACCTCAGACACCCAGCCCTCTCCACACTCCCTGCACCGTCCCGCTCCACTAGGGAGTGGGGGGGGGGGGGGGGGAGGCGACTGGGGTTATCGTTCAGTTCACTTTTTCAATGCGATGCTAATCCTGGTCGTTGCACGCTCTTATTCTCACAGGTTCCAAAGTATGAATGAGTGAAATGAAAGGGTGAATAAGTCCGATATAATCAACTGACACAGTTCACGCCTGTTAAAGGGCCCGTCTGTCCTGGCAGACGAACCAGCCTTTGCGGATGTTCGTTCGCTTTGCCTTTAGCGGCTAGAAGGTACGTACGTACGGAGCGACACAAGCTATTTCAATATATCATTACACACACACACACACATACGCACGTGTACACTGGGATGCATCCAATTTCATTCTCTCCGGCATTCCAGTGTATTTCCAGGCCGTGTCATTAAGCATCTCTCCTCCCAGTCACCAACCCATTGACACGCACTGTGGAGCATCACCCGCCTGGGCCCGGGTGGAACCCCACCAGCCTCACACACACACACACACACACACACACACACACACACACACACACACACACACACACACACACACACACACACACACACACACACACACACACACACACACACACACACAGAGAGAGAGAACTAGAAAAAACAGACAGACAGACAGATAGAGAGGAGCAAGGAGAAAGAAGGAGATGAAGAGGGAGGAGAGAGAGAGGAGGTGAGAGAGAGAGAGAGAGAGAGAGAGAGAGAGAGAGAGAGAGAGAGAGAGAGAGAGAGAGAGAGAGAGAGAGAGAGAGAGAGGACGGAAAGAAAGAGGGGGTTGCAAGAGGGTGAAAGAAAGAGAGGGAGGAGAGAAAAATACAAGGAAAAAAAAGAACAAATGAGACAGGGAGCGAGAGAGGCATAGGGAGAGATAGGGGAGTTTGAAAGATATACTGACTTAGTGCAGGTGAGAGGATGAGGGCCAGGGAGTTACAGAGAGAGAGAGAGAGAGAGAGAGAGAGAGAGAGAGAGAGAGAGAGAGAGAGAGAGAGAGAGAGAGAGAGAGAGAGAGAGAGAGAGAGAGAGAGAGAGAGAGAGAGAGAGAGAGAGAGAGAGAGAGAGAGAGAGAGAGAGAGAGAGAGAGAGAGAGAGAGAGAGAGAGACAGACAGAGACAGAGAGAGACAGAGACAGAGAGAGAGAGAGAGAGTTGGAGAGTCGGATAGTTGGAAAGGCAGCACTAAAAGACCATTACTGAGCAACAGAAATAAGACAGTGACAAACATCACTGATGAGGAGCTCGGTGCTGTCAGGCTCCAGGCTGTGCTGTCTGTCGGTGTGTCTATTTGTTTGTGTGTCTGTTGTGCTTAAGAGTGTGTTTGTGCCAGTGTGTGTGTAAGAGTGTGTTTGTGCCAGTGTGTGTGTGTAAGAGTGTGTTTATGTCTGTGTGTGTGTAAGATTTGTTTGTGCCTGTGTGTGTTTGTGTCTTTGTTTGTTTGGGCCTCTGTGTGTGTAAGAGTGTTTGTGCCTATGTGCGTATGTAAGAGTGTGTTTGTGCCCGTGTGTGTAAGAGTTTGTTTGCGCCTGTATAAGAGTGTTTTTGAACCTGTGTTTGTAAGAGTGTGTTTGAACACCTGCGTGTGTAAGAGTGTGTTTGTGCCCGTGTGTGTTAGAGTGTGTTTGCGCCTGTGTGTGTAAGAGTGTGTGAAATTGTGAAATTAATAACATAGAGGTTGCGTAGATTGTGGAAAATGAGGCCCTGTAGACCTGGGGCCACCAAACTGAAGCATCCAATAATAATATTCCATACGCACCATGAGAGAGAAAGCAACTCACTCTCCAGGGCATTGAAGCTAGGTAATTAGTATACTATGACAAAGGACGTCACAATGTATTTTGTCTCCTGCAAACACTCTCCGTCTCCACACACACACACACACACACACCCACACACAAGGGTGGGGGTTCTTCATTGTTGTTGTGCTAAACAGCAAACCCCATCACCTCCACCCAAACAGCTGCTGCACCACTGCAACAACCCTCCCTAAGCCAGCTACAACAGGGAACAGGAACTCTTACTGGGAGAGATCTTGAAGAATAGCCCCATCACCACTCTTGAACACACTCACAGCTGCAATAATGACCAATCAATTCAATGTGTTGTGAAGAAATGATGGGCCAAAATCACTTGGATGTGTGTGACGTTTGTCGAAACGTAGCCATTTCATTTGAAGCACATTTTACATATTTACAAAAATGTATTTAGGAAATTAGCCTGGACTCATAGTTTAAGTTGAATTGAAGAAAGAGAAACCCCCTATTATAGCACAGTACCACGTGACACAGGGAGCTAGTACTGAGACACACTCTGATCTACCGTCTTAGTTTGAGAGAAACCTTCTTCAGAGATCTACAGCAAGCGCTCCGTCACCGCCGGGTGTGACTGGAGACCCACTGGAGAGGAAGAGGAGGAGGAGGTGAAGGAAGAGGAGTTATGAGACGCGTTTATCCCCCCCCATCAGAAGGTAAGACACAGCGTTGCCTTGAACATAGACAGATACTGAAGAAGCAATGAGTTGCCTGTAAAAGTGCCTGGAGGACCCCTGGGCCTATCAATCTGCTCCGTCCCTGCCAGGCTAGAGCACACCGCTGGGGGACGGTGTTTGAGTGTCTGTCTGTGTGTGTGTGTGTGTGTGTGTGCCGGTCTGCCGGAGCTGTAAAGCAATATGTCACCTTGTGACGAGAGGGGGAAAAAGAATGAGGAATGAACACCAAACTACAATGTCGGAATGATTTATGGGTGAAATGCATTCAGACGCGAGCCCACGTCTTTCATTGAATTAAGTTCAGATGTTCAGACGTTCTTTCATTGAATTAAAAATAAATGTGTTTACGGACTATTTGTACTCTTGTTTTTTGTTTGGAATAGTGTTCTTTTCAAACTTCTAGTTATTTGGTAGAGTACAATGAGGCCCATTTAAGTGACAGAATCAAAGCACCTGCAATGGGCAGAATTACTTACTCATTATGAAAAGACATCTCATTATGTAATTTTTATCAATTACAGATAAATAAGAAAAGATGTACGTGTGCATCCGAATAACAAACTGCCTAATGAAATGGAAGAACTTCAAAAAGGTGTTGAAGTTTGTTTGATTGAGAAGCCGACAAATGCCAGGGATGATACCCGGGACCTTTGGAAAGGGGATGGGGATTGAACCAACAACCTTTTCGGATGGGTATCAAACCCAGTACCTTTAGGTACAGGGTGGCACCCAACAACTTTGAGATGGGTTATGGAACACACAATCTTCGGTACGAAGGTCGTCAGGACCTAGAAAATGGGGATTGACCTCTTCGATAGGGATTGATCCGACAACCTTTGGTATCAAACCAAGGACCTTGGGACGGGAATTGTACCCAGGAACGTTATGAGGGGATGAAACCCATGACCTTTGTAGTTAGCACTCAGGAACTATAAGATGGGGTTGGACCTCTGGGATGGGGATGAAACCAAAAACCTTTGGGAGGGGAACCAGGAAGCGAACCCAGGAGCCATGGGACTGGACCTACCGTGCGATCTTGTCACTGCAGGACATGGTGAGCAGGCGCTCCCCCTGCAGCACTCCGTCCCAGGTCTGGATGGTGTTGCTGGACCTCACGGGGATGGTCCCCTCCCCAGACTCTATCTTGGTCCTCAGCTGGCCCCGTGCCTTCCTGTTGGGGTGCCGATCGCCCTGGTCTGGAAGCACAGCGACAACCAGTTATGAGCCACTTTAATAATTACGGTAATAATTGTATTTAATTATAAGGGTCAGGTCTCATTTAGGCTAACCTCATCTGCAGGAGAGACCTGATTTGCATCATCACACAAAAGGTTTAATCTGTTAACCTGAAACAAGCTGGTTCCGTTAATAACCATTTATAACTTGATTAAATTGAATAACAATGTATATGTTGGTCCAGAAATGATGGTCCCTACAAACAAAAAACGGTGACCCAATACATTTTAACAATAATGATGGATGGATATTGTAAAATATCTAATCAATTATTGATCACCTGTAAGGAAATAGCCTTGTGAGACCTTCCAGATATAATTAGGTAAAGGTTTGGAAATGAATATGATGATCTGTAGAGAGAAACTCGCAGGGCTCCCTAGGCTGTAACTAACTACACTACGTCAAATCAAAGGAGACTCCAGTGGTAACCGCCGATAATCAAGCCTTGAGACGCAAGACGACACAGCGGCCGGAAAACTATTAGCTAATCGTATTTGATCTTTAAAAAAAAAAAAAAAAGACACGTCGATGGTTGTATCAGAAGGAGACCATTATTCAGCGGAACATTATTAATGTGTCCCGGCGCTATACAAAGCCAGCTATCTCTACGACGACTAATTCAGTGCAGCCGCTATTCAAACCGCACGTACGGACGGGGAAACTGTAGAGGGTGGAGCTGAGAACGGTTAATCACAAGAGATGGGGAAGACTGATGGAGAGGGAGGGAGGGAGGGAGGGAGGGAGGGAGGGAGGGAGGAGATAAAGAGAGAGGGAGGGGGAGAAAGCGGGGGATGGAAGCAGGGGGGAGTTGGAGTGGTTGGGATGAAAGAGTGAGAGAGAAAGGGAGAGAGAGAGATTTAGACAAATCATGCTAATTACTTCAGCTTTATTTGAAAGGTGTTTGTTAAGCGCATTCGGACAGCGGAGCACAATTCTAATTAAATGAAACAGAGCACAGAAAGTGGAAACAGAGAGTTAATTGAATGAAAATAAACAGATGTCGATATTGAATTTGAGATTCAATTAAAAATGTGTCAGAGGGTGTGAGGAGGAGGGGGAGGCGGAGCAGGAGGGGGGTTATGAATAATAGCAGAGCGGCTGTATGGGGACTTTGTTTTACGCCCCTTATCGAGAATGTGTCGAATCGCGCGAGCAAAGTGTGCACTTGTGTATGTGCAAGTGTGTTTGTGCATGTGCGTATGTGCATGTGTGTACCGGGTTTGTGACACGTAACAGACCACCAATTGGCAGAATTGCACATCGCGCAAATTTGATGGCGGCGACTCGGCATACCACGTGATTCTGCAACTTGGTAGTAATCATTTAGCACAGGGTTTTATCTCAAGCCACTCGCTGTTTACTATTTAGCCATTTAGTAGACACTTTTATCTGAAGCCTACTATTTAGTCATTTATATACTAAATCACTAAATAGTAAATAGCGAGTGGCTTCAGATAAAGTCTACAAAATTTTGGTATACACTTTTATTTGAAGCTATTCACTAGTTAGCCATTTAATAGACGCTATTATCTGACGCCACTCGCTTTTTACTATTTAGCCATTTAGTAGACGCTTTATCTGAAAACAATCCTATTTAATATTTAGCCATTTAGTTACTAAATGACTAAATAGAAAATAGTGAGGGGCTTCAGATAAAAGGGTCTACAACATTTTAGTAGACGCTTTTATCTGAGGCCACTCCCCATTTACTATTTAGGCATTTAGTAGACGTTGTTATCTGAAGCAACTTGCTTTTTACTATTTAGCCATTTAGTAGATGCTTTTATCTGAAGCCACTCGCTATTTACCATTTAGCTATTAAGTAGATGCTTTTATCAGAAGCTACTCGCTGTTCACTTTTTAGCCATTTAGTAGACAAACACGTACAGTATATCCATTGTGAGTTCAGATATGTCCTACAGCAGCAGGTAGGCGTTAAGAGCATCCTTGCTATAGGTTGACTGTGGACATTCAGGAACAAACCCACAACCTTTTGGCTGGAGGCTGAAAGACTACTACACTATTCTGTCCCTGATGAAAACCAATGGAAACGCGGAGCGTGACAGCCCAGTGCTACAGGTGTTTGTCGTCCCAGCCGTGTTTGTCGTCCCACCGTTGAGCAAGACGCTCCAACTCCTACCTTAATGATGGAGGCTCTAAACAACGGTTTGCTTCCTGACTCGCTGTAAATCTCTTAACTGGACTGAACCAGTGTCTCATGTGACCGGTGCGAGGGCGTCGTCGGTGTGTGTGTGTGTGTGTGTGTGTGTGTGAGCCCGTACCTTCCATTGCCGCCTCGTGGGGGGAGAATATACGTGCGTCTCCGCAGGGAGAGGTGCTGATGTACAGGTGGAACTGGACGTTGTCCTTCAGCCGGTAGCCGCGCTTGTCACAGCGCAGGAATATCGACTTCTGGTGCTCCTCCCTGTTGTTCCTGTGTGTGTGTGTGTGTGTGTGTGTGTGTGTGTGTGTGTGTGTGTGTGTGTGTGTGTGTGTGTGTGTGTGTGTGTGTGTGTGTGTGTGTGTGTGTGTGTGTGTGTGTGTGTGTGTGTGTGTGTGTGTGTGTGTGTGTGTGGAGACGAAGCAGATCGAAGCAGGTCAGATATGAGGCTCGTATTCTGTATAGTCCCACATCCAGTCCAAATTTCTTTAGGCTACAGAATGAAGGTGTTCTAAAATATTCCAAGTGAGACGATGAAATAAAAAATATGTACACACGTTTGTACTTTGATTGAAAACTCCCGCATTCAAACAAAAACATACATAAACGCAACACTCCAACTCAGACACACAACTCAGATGCGTACACCTACTTTATTCGCCCTTTCATTTCATTACATATATTTCTATGCAATCAGTGTCAAACCGTGACACTCTTTGATGCACACACACATACACATTAAGGCGCACACACACACACACACACACACACACACACACACACACACACACACACACACACACACACACACACACACACACACACACACACACACACACACACACACACACACACACACACACACACACACACAGACAGAGAGACTGACCCCAGGAAGTGCTCCAGCTGGGTGTAGAGGTATCTGATTAGCGAGCGGCGGGCGATGATCTCAGCGTGACAGTCGTTGAGCGCCAGGCCGCGGTCGCTCATGTACTCGCCGTTGATGCACTTGGTTCCCGTGGAAACGCAGATCACCTGCGCCTCCTTCACGTCGGTGCCTGAGGGGAGTGGGGGGGTCGGGGGTGAAGGAACAAGGACGTTAGTAAGACACACACAAAGACTTGAGAGACACATACACACGCAGACTTGAGAGACGAGGCGCGGTCACTCTGGGGATGGGCAGTGTATGTTTATGTGTGAAATGCATTGCCCCTTAACCCCATGGTGATACCAAGCAATACACATGATGTGCTATTCAGATTCGATGATGGAACTAGTTTGTCTGCTGGTGTGTGCTTCAACAGGTTATTTAATTCTAGTACTGTACTGCTAAAAGTACTAAAATGTACTACGCAAATAAAAGGCTCAACCATACTCTTTTTGTAATATGTATCCATTCACCCATCTATCAAGAACCAGTTTTCTCACATTTCTCACATTAACGGACAAATATCGTAGTATTGATATTGAAACATATGTTGGCCAAAGGTTCGGATCAATAGTAAAACAACTCAGCGCTGCCCCCCAGCTAGTGTTTCCTAGCGTAGAGAGCAGGGCTGTGCTCCATCCAGGGCTAGCGGACATGCTACGCTGCTCTGCTCCTGCTATGCTTCCTGAACTGAGCGGGTATCTCAACGATCCATGTGGGCTCAACATATTGATGATGTGTCAAGAAAACCAAACCTCAAAGAGAATGGACAGAACATTAAAAGAGAAAAAAAGACCTCAAGCAAAAAATAAAACTTCAATACTGATTTAGTTATATACATTTATAAATCTACCTACCTACCTGTCAATCTATAGGCCATTTTTCGTTTAAACTTAGAATTTCTCGAAAGAAAAAAACAAATATATCATCCATCGGTTACAGCATTTTAATGAACCCGTATATGCTGGATGTAAATGTATTATATCGACCTATAGGAACCACAAGCACCACTTTGGAAGCATTTGAAAAATAAGTTTTGTTTTTGTAAACTTTATAATGTAGAGTGACAACCTAGTGTGTGTTTAACGGTCCGTACAAGGCCTGGTGTTTTAGATTTAATGCCAGGAGAATATAACCCCTGTACTTAAAGCAAAGTGCCACACTGTTAATATGATTGATGGCCTTTATCCCAGTGGCTTCTCCAAAAGCATCTTTCACTGGTTAAAAACAAGAGGGAATCTTTTTCTATAACAATTGTAAGTGTTTTTGATGGATCAATTTGTTAAACAGGGGAATATTTACTATTGAGTGATCAGAAGATGCTTTTATCTATACTGACTTAAAAAGGCGTTTCTTTTTAAATCCATGTTAGAAGCATGTAGGGGTTGAGGGTAATTTCCCTCCAGGATGTGTTCAGGTAGTCTGCAGACATTGGGGGACCGAGTCACACCCTAACCAGTCCACTGTCCTAGCCTGATGGATGAACTGAAGGATTTCATGGGGCGACTTCAACACATTTTTACACGTTAGGTCAATACCTTCCTACACGGCTCATTTCAGCATGCCTGTCATCTACCTGTTGTCATGACGACCCCCGCAAGGACTTTCCGCCGTGCGTGAGGGGAGGTGAAGTTTTCTGTCAGCTCACTGAACTTATCCACCACCAGACGGGACACGGCGTCTGCAAGCACCTGGGGAATAACACACACATAAACCATTAACACACATACACACCGTTAACACACACATAGCGTACAAACACAAAGTACACAAAAACCAATAGCGTACAGACACGAACACGCATACCGTTTACACACACGCATACCGTTATACACGCACATACCGTACACACACATTCCCTTTACAAGTACCGTACGCACACACAACCGACCCACATTTACCTTCACAAAGAAAATCACACACATCCAAAACATTTACACAAGCACACAAAAAATACTGTCAGACACACATACCTCCACAAAGAATCACACACATAAAACCATCTACACACCCACACACAAGCACACAAGCACACAAACACCAACAAACCCCCCCCCCCCACACACACACACAGACCCCCCACACACACTGTGAACGAGCCTCCCCTTGACGCGGCGTCTCCCCGGTCAGTCACCTTGTCCCCGGGCGTCCACCTCTAACGCGGTGGAAATGATGACGGGCGGGAGAGCACCGCACGGCTCGATGGCCTCAAATTAGGGAGATTAGTGAGATATCAGCAGAGCACCCCCCCCTCCCCCCACACCCCGCGCCGCTTTGGCCTGCCAAGGTCGCAGACCGATGGTGCATTTAACCACAAGGTCCGGGCCGAATACATCTTTTAAAAAACGTTTAAGCTTGATTATTAAACAATCTCGGCCGGAAGCCCTTTGCTGTGACAAAGTGTGGTGTGGCACACGCACGTCGAATCGGAGATGGTAAATGGACTGCGTTAATACGGTGCTTTGCGCAAAGCGTGGCACAATTAGTGCCCCTGCATTCACCCGTTCATACGCTGAGTGCGGTGTCAACCGTAGCAGCCGGCTCGTAAGGACGGGTTTAGGTGTGGAGCTCAGGGACACCCCCTCCACGAGGAGGAGCCGGGGAGGGAACCAGCATCCTTCTGGGTGCCAGACGCCCAACACCCTCCTGAGCCACTGCTGTCCTCTAGCAAGGCAACTGGGAGACCAACTAGCTAGCGAATCAATGGGCAGGATTGTGTACGTTGAGTTGCCCAAACTAACTCTTTTAGGGTCAGTTTTATTTGAATAAATTTATTAGAATTATTTTTTATTAGTCAACGGTGAACAGTTGAAAATGTGTCGGTTAAAATTGCGTATTTTTTTTGTTGTTAAACTCAAAACAACTGCATCTACCTTAATGGATGGGTCAAAATTCGGCTTTTTTAAAACATAATTTTAAGGTTTTTAGGTATGGGCACAATAAACCAACTCAACTCCTAAACTATCAGGAATACAATTAGGTGATGAATTCATCAAAACACAGAGTGTGAGCGAACATGGAACAGCACAGGGAAAAGCAGTTTAACTTAAACAGTTCCTCCTATTAGCCCGCCGCCAGAATACTAACACACATTAAGTAAATGTCAACAGACGTGAATTAATAAGGGAAATTAGTTAGGGGGGTGTTGGCGCTATCGTTAAACAGGAGGGGGTCGTCACCATCGTCGAATAAATCACCTTAACCTCTGGAGAGCGTAAGTAAATAAGGACGGGGAATGCCGGACAGGCTTGGTGGGGACGCCGTTGACAGAACATCTCGCCGATTGCCTGCGCCAGCTCCATTATCTTGCTTCACACAGAGACACGTCCCTGACCATCACCTCTAGTGTGTGGGCAGACGCAGACACCAGCCCGGACCCCCTAGCCCCTACCCCCAGCAGGATGAGGACTTTACTGAAAAGAGCTGTCAAAAGAGAGGACTTCACACACACACTGAGTGGCTCTGCATGTCTGTGGGTCCAAGGGGGGGAAGGAAAACACACAGATACACGAAGGCTTTCTCGGGCCAACAGTCAACTTTTGAAAAGAGCAACTGGCCCTTTATGCTGTGGTTTGCTCCACAATGCATGTGCAAATCTATATTTAGGTGATTTTTTTTTCTGCCAACGCGCAACATTAACAGAATGTCCCTTTGAATAAGTGTTGAAAGGAAGGTTGTGCAGAAATACCATTTTTTTATTGTGTTTTCCTGAGTTTCCGAACATTCCTTTGCAGCGGCCATGGAAAACTTTTTGAGTTTAAACGTTTTTGTAACCAAATTACAAAAACTATTAGGACTACTTTAAAAGGTAATCTTCCCTTAATTAAATCTTCAGTCATACTAGACTGTCGTCTTAATTTTGAAGGATTGCTTCGAGTCCAGTGAGGGTTAACAGAGTATCTCATTGCTCCATTTCTACAGGACCGGAAATATAATTGAAAATTAAAGAGCTTGTCTCAACTGAATCCTTAAAACAGAATGTGAAAGCGAAGCACAGAGATGAGATTGGAATAACCTATAGAGAATAAGACTATAACGGTTGGATCTGAACCTAACCAGCCACACCGAAAGCTCTCGAATCACCTGGTTTCGGATCAAAACCGAACGCAACTCATATTCTAAAGCAACCGACCATTACCTTCATAACCCCCATACCTCACTAACACCCATAACTCAGGGTTTCCTACTACACTTTCCAGCTTAGGAGGCCGCCTAAGCAACACACGCCTGCCGCCTTAACTACGACCTAAAAAAAAATAGCTTATTTTTAAATAAATATAAAATACACGCACTGCACTCACTTTCTCTGCATAGATCAGGCTGCATGGCAACAGTCTGTGTGAAAATAAGATAAAAAAAAGGTCCACCTGCACCCCACCCGGTCTGACGGCAGGAAACCCCGCATTACAAGTGTAACAGTACATAAAGATCCGACCACTGCATAGAGCGACAGCGTTACCTGGGGGAGGTGCAGCTGCAGCCCCTCGCGCGGGATGGGCTGGCGGGACGGCGTCTGGTCCAGCTGCATGTTGAAGAGCGCCGACAGCACGGCCTGCGCCGCCCGCGCCTTGGCCAGCTTTTTGTTGCGCCCTGAGCCCTCGAACGTCTGCGCGTCCACCGTCACCGACATCACAAAGTTCTTGGCGTGGCTCTCGCCGCTCTCCGACACAAAGTCGTACTTGAGTCCCGGCCGCAGCTCGTTCAGGATCATCACCGGGTTCTTCCCGCTGGCGGGCGAGCTGAAGGCCGACGGCGGGGGCAGGGGCGCCTGGGCAAGGCCGCTGCCGGGGGGCACGGGCAGGGGGTACTCACCCAGCGAGTTCAGGGGCCCGCTCCCGTTGGAGCCCAGGTAGAAGGCGTCGTCGGGTGGCGCCGGCGTCTCGAAGCCGTTGAACAGCATGTCGGGGAAGTCCGCCTGGTCGGAGGTGAAGTCCGTGTTGACGGTCAGCGTGCGGCCCATGGCCAGGTGGGCCTCGGAGGCATTGGGGAACTGCACGAAGGAGCGCAGCGCCTTCTCCGCCGCGTTGAGCTTGGCCTTCTTCTTTGGTGGGGCCCATGCCCTCGAAGAGCTGTCCGTTGACCTCCACCGTCATGACGAACACGGGCGCGTGCACGGGGCCGGTCTGGGACAGCAGCTTGTACTGCAGGCCGGGCTTGATCTCGTTCAGCTGCATCAGGGCGTTCTTGGGAAGCACAGGCCCCGGCGTTTTCTTGCGCTTCTTGGCGCGGAACTTGGAGTGCGAGTGTCCGTTGCTGCCCTCTTCCAGCGGGCGCTTGCGGCTGCCACCGCCGCCGCCGCCGCCGCCCCCCCCGCCGCTGCCGTTGGAGAGCGGCTCGGCCCCGGCCCCGCCCTCTTTGGAGGACACGTTGTCATGGTTACGGTTTTCCTTAACCTCGGTGCTGCTCGAACCTGCGGTGCCCAGAAAGAGTAACTTACAGCGCCTTCGTTGCAGGATCTTGTAAATGCAAAATTTATGGATTCCTTTATCACTCTTTGGAACTGAACCAGTGATTTGTGTTTCTTCATGATGATAAAAAGGAGCCAGGCTTAGATTTTGGCAAACATTAGTCTCTCCTTTTTCTAAGTCTAATCTTTATCCCTTGGACCGCTAAAAGGTATAATTGCAGTTATGATTGCCCACTTTTGTCATGTTAATAGGAATAGTGGATAGATTACCATTTCGGGTTTTCATGTAAATAAGTGAGGATTTGCTATGATTTAACAAGAACTCCTAGCTTTTAATAGAAGGGGAAAACATTGGGAACAGTAATCATGATGAACTTATCTAAATAAGTACTGTAATGTACATGCAAGTACACAATGCACAATAATTGTAGTACAAGATAAAATAACATAATATAAATTCTCCCTGACTGTCAAATTTGCATATTTCTCAATGAAAGTCAAATTTACAAATGAGGGTTTCTCTATAACTATGCATTGAATATTAACTCAGGATTAGGATTGTAGGAAACACATATCACCAGGTCCAGTTAACAAAGCGGATGGAATATTGGTGCAAAAATTTCCATTTATAACATCCTTCAGCAAAGACTGAATAGGTTACTCCTTGCGGTACTCGAGGGAGAAGGGGGGGTGGAGGAGGGTTGGTGGGTGCCCTAGATAGATGTTTGGGTTCGTGGAAGGAGGAAGAGGAGGAGGGTTGGTGGGTGCATGGGGAGGAGTGCAGGAGGTGGAGAAGGACATCGAGGACCAGGCAGACAGGAGAGGAACCTTCGTCCACCAAAGAAGAAGATCTTGGGAGCAACCAGGCCACTTGGTTCAGGTGTTTAACAACGTGCTGGCAAACCCTTGTTACATGATGTTGTTTCCAGGCCAAGGAACCACCCAGACATCCATGGAGGACTACAGAATCCTGATCTAACGATGAAGGGCCACAGAGCCTCCCCCTCCTTCATCTTTAAGCTCTGAACGTCACGTATGCGGTAGTTAAACCGATGCACTGGCAAGGCCATACCCTCTGAATGCCATCAGAGATAAGACCCAGAATGAACTAGTCGAGTCTATTCTAAATTGGACTTGTGTCGTGAAACTGTCATGAAAGATACCATAGTCATACAGTCAATGCACAGGCCAGCCAGGGATCATAGAGGAGGACATTTCACAAACTATTACTACCACTTATGCTAATACGACTGATATGAGAGTATTGGCGGAAAAAAATGTCAGGTTATTAAACTTGTTTGGTTTGTAAAAAAAAAAAGACAGAATGCTAACACCAACAGGCCACAGCAATCAACTGATAACGAAACCACTGACAGGACAGACAGAAAATCAAGAAGCATGCTCATGTTTGCAGATTAAATTCCTACAACCAATAAAGAAATTACAAATAAATCTATTCATTCTAAAAAATCTTTTGATAGATAAAAATTAAGATGATCCTAAAAATCATAGATCATGAATAGAAAAATATATATTTTCCAGTTAAACATTATTAATTATTTTGGAATAAATAGCTTAAAGTTGCAATGTGTACGTTTTGAGCCCCCACAACATAGTATTTGGAAGACTCTAACGATTGAAAAACTCAACAACAGTTTTCCGTCTTCTCCAACTGGCTGGTAAACTGTGACGTGAACTAGCATAGCTTGGCTGACTTGGTGGCGAGAGTGGGAGGGGTTCGGGGGTATGATTCTTGTAAACAAAGACAGGTATGCTGTAGTAAACAAAGACTGCAGTATGGGCTGACCAGCATATTTTATTTGAAGAATAGATCACATATAGGATGTGATTTTACTGATTACAATATGGGAATCACTATCAATAAGCCCTGAGTACAGATCTGTTAAGATTATTTTAAGCCCAACGCTTGTTGAAATGTCACACATTGCGACTTTAGGTAAGGTTCCCTAAAATATTCAGCAGTTTTCCTGCTATTGCCTTTAGATCAAAGCTGCAGCAGCGAGCTTGAGTTTAAGCTTCTTAATCATACTTCGGAGTGGATTGAGGCTCTGGCATTTCTGATCATTTGCCTTTTTATAATCAGCATTTATTTTAGGTCTGGCAAATGAAATCCCTCACATATTTGTATGAGGGGCAAAATCTAAGATTACCTTTTTTTTTTGCCATAAAAAGTGTGTGTGTGTGTGTGTGTGTGTGTGTGTGTGTGTGTGTGTGTGTGTGTGTGTGTGTGTGTGTGTGTGTGTGTGTGTGTGTGTGTGTGTGTGTGTTGTGTGTGTGTGTGTGTGTGTGTGTGTGTGTGTGTGTGTGTGTGTGTGTGTATGACTAAACCCACTCTGCACTGCAGTCTCAGCATCGAGGAAGCAACGCTTCAATAGAAACGTTTCCCTTTGACTTCATGTCAGCCATGTTTCAATAAGAACTGAAGATGGTGGAACCTTAGGGGGGGGAATCATAGCTTTTCCTGAAAGAACGGTTTCCCTGATCGCTATTCATCTGATGTAGGGGAGCCTACCCCGAACATCCAATTAAACCTCAATACACCCAGAAGACAGGAGGGGGTGGGGAGGGAGGAGGAATGGAGGAAAGATAGGAAGACGGGGAAGGTAAGTTGTTTGACCTGCTGCTTTTCAGATAAAATAATTAGTTCTTCCATAAAAGTTTCTGCGCAGTAAAGTTCAGTTTTCTGTGTGAATATAAGTGGCCTATGCTTCCCTCTGTGTGTGTGTGTGTCTGCGTTCGAGAGGAAGTGCGTGTTTGTATAGGTGTGTGCACGTGTTTCAGGTTCATGTAAGGATTGTAGGCAGAGTCGCGTGCATTTATGGTTTTACTCGCACATTCTGGATTCACACTGCAAACAATAAAGCATTTTCTAGCTGTATTATGCTAATATAATAATCTTTAAGTCGGAGGGAAACACAGATAGCAAATAAAATATTCAGATAGAGCGAGATAGAGCGAGAGAGAGAGAGAGCGAGAGCGAGAGAGACAGAGAGAGAGACAGAGAGAAAAGAGAGAGGAAAGAAAGACCGACGGATTGAAAGCGATAGACGTAAAGGAGGAGAAGGACAAGCAGAGAGGCAGGCGGGCAGATAAGCCAAGACAGCCATTTAAACACAAACACTTGAGTGACAAACCAACACAGACCCCGGACGGGAAGACATGCAGCCTAACAGACAGGAAGGACGAGGAGGAGGAGGAAGAGGAGTCGAAGAAGACACTCACTCATGTTCTCTTCCTCGTCCACATCCATTGTGAAGGGTTTGGCCTGGCCTGGCCCGGCTGCTGCTCCACCTGGAGGGAGGGGGGGGGGGGGAGGGGGGAGAGAGGAGAGAGAGAGAGAGAGAGAGCACGGATATTGAGTAATATCGAGGCTGCTGAGGTTTCAAGGTGAGGGATCCAGACTGACAGAAGCAGTCTATTGTGACTTTAATATCCTCCTATTAGACCTCATTTCCCCTGCTCAGAGATATACTGCCTCTGACACAGCCACCCCCCCACACACACACACACACACACACACACACACACACACACACACACACACACACACACACACACACACACACACACACACACACACACACACACACACACACACACACACACACACACACACACACACACACACACACACGGCTCAGCCTCTGCTCTGTATAGAGCTAATACACGCACGCTCACAAACACACACCCACATGGACACAGTTTCATGTAAAAACTTCACAAGTATGTATTTATTCAGTATGTGCATGAGAAAATTCCCTCCATCAGCATGAATAACATTTCATAGAAACCACACACACACACACAAGCAAGCACACGCACGCAAACACACACGAGAGGTATTATAAAGAGCTTTTCAAACATCACACATATTTCACAGTTCAACAGAGTTTAGACCTTTTTTTGCACAATGAACATGCTATTCAAACACATTTCACATCAAAGCTGGAGGCACAACCCGGTACAACGGTGGCTCTATCCACAAAACAGCCCCGGAAGGATTAACACTTCTTAAGACCACTGGAGAAAAGGAAATAGCTGGTGCAATGTCCACGCAGTGACCGAAAAACATCCATTCCAGGTTGGTGATTTAGCGACACTCAACCAGGATTAAGTGGCCAAGCATAGTACGGAAAACGGTCTGAATTAAAGAGGTGATTATCTGCGGAGATGGGGAAAGGTATAGCATGTACGGTTAGATTACCATCAAATTAATGCTTCTTCAGAGATCCGCTGAGCGGTGGTGAACAGGGAGAACCCTGAGCAGTGTGTGGGGCCCCAGCCACTTGCTTAGAATTACTGTAAAGATATAGATTTATGATAATTCCTAATAATTGAAATAATATTGTTTATAATCCTATTTTTTCCAAATTGGAAATACAAGCAAGTAGAGTGTTCTCAGGTGGTATTTTTCAAAATGTTAATCCAACAGTTAAACAATTAATCCAAATTCAAAACCATTAAACCAAAGGCCTACCAATGTAAGGTTTTGTATAGTTCTTCAACTTAATTCTCTACCTAAAACTTGAGCTCCCACCAGCCACATCAGGGAAGACCAAAAACATGAGGAGCATCTACATATAGGTATAGGCAGAAGTTAACATATCTACGAATCAGAGAATACAATAAAAAAATGAATACGAAACAAGAAAACAACAGCATAAGGATTTGAAACAGACTGTACCAATTCAACTTCTGCATCTTTTAACTGGAACTTCCATTCTTCGGCCAAACTAAGCTAAATGGGCAAATTAATCTAAACTAATGTCGAATGACAGTAAAATATGCTAGCACAATTATGGGCCAATTAAAGATTCATGTTCCACTCAATAATTTCAGGAAGCGAGCTGGATGTGTGGGGAGAGGGATGAGAGACGGGGGAGAGAGATGGGATTTTCTTTGGCAGCTAAGAGAGTTTCCAAAATTGCAGACAGGTGTGCACGGCCCCTTAACTCTATGCACGGCTAGTTTTCACTGGAAAACACACCTGTACACCGCAGGAAGACAGACGGACACGCATGAAGCACAAAAACCCATTCATAGTCACAGAAACATGGGGAGTGTTGTCTCGACACACAAAGGATGGCTAGCGGATGCTTTCTGATAAACAGATATAAGTTCTGGACAAAAACTTCATTCAAATTTTCATGGTAAATAAACGTTGGAAACATTAAGTGGAATTTGTTTTTATCTTGTAAAGGGCTCTCTCTTCTCTGTGAATCTGATAAGGGGATGAATTCTTCAAGATGTAATTTAAGAGGGAAATACAATGCAATTGATGCAATCTTTAAGGAAACAAGTTAAAAACATATCCAAGAGTACATGTCATTTTTTAAAAAGGGATATTCATTTATTTTTAAGGCATTGGACTTGACCGATTTAACTGTAGTAAGATTAACCAGTGAATGGAAGAATGGAGACTGGATGAATGAAGCCCATGTCGCAAACACAGTAGATATTCATTGGGTTTTCAAGCACGTTGTGTTTATCTGAGTCCTGTTTACAATGCCAATGTGGCTGTCACTTCTGCTTTCAGCATAACACCGCCTTGCTCATGAATCTTAAGCATCTCAAGATTAGGTCCAAATCTATGGGCTGGCTAGAGGAACACAGCAAAGAGAACAACGTCGACTTTCTGTGGTTCAAACACTGCTTTTAGGGATGATTCTGGTTTCAATCTCAATGCAACCTTTACAACAACCACACAACAAACATTATGGTGCATTTGACAGGTTGGAAGTCTTTCTATGTTAAATATTAATTATATTGTTATATTAAATTGTATTATTTTTCTTGCTATTGTTATTTATGTTGCTATTTTGAATATGTAAGGCAGAAGTTGCAGCTCAAGTTGCAGCTGTGTGGTTGAGAACATGGATACATATTTTCTAGTGAGCCCAGAACTATATCAAGCACATATTTTATCCTCATTAAAGCTTTATCATTTCCAAATCTGATTAAGTAATGTGATTAGTTTGATGTATCACGTTCACACAAACAAAAATTTAAATCCTTATATAATAATAAAACTAGATTCAACCATTTCATCTGGGTGCTGTTAGTAGGGCTTAGGAGATATTTAAAAAAAACCCAAAATGTAATAAAAAGTAAAACCTCAACATGCATTTTGCTAGCTTGAATCCATGTCTATCACGGTAGTTCTCCAAGGATACCTATAAACAGAGAATCAAAAGTCACAATATCTGGGGACTGCCAGAAGTGAGAAACTAGTCTACTACTCTACAATCCACTTTTTTAAACCATCTTTTGATTATTTTTGGTGTTTTTTTATTTATTTTTTTGCCGTAGAGGGGCTGGAGCCGGGAGATACGGAGTGAGAGAGAGTAGTTACCTCGGGCGAGCAACCATCGGCCCGCCACGAGCATAACCGATACCATGTCGTCAGAGAGAGAGAGAGAGAGAGAGAGAGAGAGAGAGAGAGAGAGAGAGAGAGAGAGAGAGAGAGAGAGAGAGAGAAGAGGAGAGAGAGAGAGGAGAGAGAGAGAGAGAGAGAGAGAGAGAGAGAGAGAGAGAGAGAGAGAGAGAGAGAGAGAGAGAGAGAGGAGAGAGAGAGAGAGAGAGGAGAGAGAGGAGAGAGAGAGAGAGAGAGAGAGAGAGAGAGAGAGCGCATACTGGCACTGGAGGTAATTTCTACGGTGACCGGGAGTAACGGGAGAGCGGCGAAGGAGGAGGAACAAAAAAAAATGAAAAGATGAAAAAAAAATCTCAAATTCAATCTAGCTGACGAGAGGCAGAGGTAGAATAAAGGTGTGTTTGATATGTCCCACATTCTTTCCCTTGGTGGAGCCGGGGGGGGGGGGGGGGGGGGGGGGGCTGTCAGACGTACACCACCACCACCCCCCACCGTCGTCGTCTCCCTCACCTCTCATTGGACAAAACAGGGCAGCGCTGGTGGTGTGGGGGGGACAGTGTTGGCGGGGGAGTCCAGGGACGGAGAGGTGGAGGTGAGTGGAGGTGAGGGAGGACGGGTGGGCGAGAGAGATAGAAAAAAAGGCAATCCTATTCCGAGTAGAAAGAGGGCCATTATCTCCTGTAAAACAGAAGGCGGCGGGGTGTTGTGACAGGCCATGGGGGAGCCGAGACTATTCTGGAATGTTCTTAAGCCGCAGCACGGGGAGCTCTCCGTCACTTCACGGGCCACCTGTCAGTGTCCCGCAGTAATACGATGATCAAAAGTGGAGTGTGTGTGTGATGCAGGTATGTTACGAGACGCTCCATCAATGGCTCAAGGCCAGCTGTTTCACCGTTGGGGTTGGGTCTCAGCTCTTATCCGAAAGTCCAGAGCACACGCAGCGCAAATTACACTTGACATTTGTAGTGCGACACAAGCATAACTAGGATCCTATTGTTTTAACTGAGCAAAGCACACACACAAAGCGCGGATGGAGCAGGGTGTGTGCTTGCTTGCTTTCGCTTCAAACAGGACTCACATTCGGGACAGAATTGTTAAACAGTGTCTTGTGTCCCGTCCCAATAGGGCTGTCAGCTTTGGGCTTACCCGCTCACCACGCAGTCAAAATAGCCAACAACACAGCAGCGGCACAGAGTTGAGATGCCCTGTGATATGTGCAGTTGACATGACTACACAATATCTTTAGTGTTTTTAGAGATTTAAATTGACACAATGGATCAGGGTTTTCATGCGACAGACCAGTATCATTAACAGATTCAGATGAAGCTCTCCCAGTGTGGGCTGGCCCAGATAAATAGTGGTTTGGTGATTATATGGAGTAGTAAATGTACAACAACTCTCTGCTACTTTTGAATCGTGTTCATCCCTCTCACTGCACCCGAATCTCCTGATGGGAAGCCCAATAACTCAAGACTCACAAATTACACCAGCTTTCAACTTTTGAAAGATAAACCTTCAAATGTGTATGTGTACATTTAGCTCTTTTCACCCTGTCTGGGTGTGAAAGCTTAAAGATATAGAACCTATATACTTGTAATTGTTCCAAATGACATGGCAATTGGCCTTCTGGCAGCGCAATGGATTATAATTGGTTCTATGACAAGATGATGGCTCCAATTGTACGACGAGTAAGAGTATAAACTCACTTAGGTGCATTGTAAGTTACAGACAAGATCTTGTTTTCATTTATTCTTAAGAGTTCGTCATTTTACCATGATCAATAGGCTCAAAATGTTTGAGCCTGAAACTCCTTTCGACCGGTCAGCAAGACAAGCTGCTAGATGAACCTGTAGCATTGCAGAATCTTTAGCATCGCAGAATCAAACTCACCTCACTTTTCAAACATTATACAAATGAAAATGCTCCTTTTTCCATTTCTTCATAGAGGAACATTGGAGCGCATGTAACACCAGTCTGTCCTTAAATGCATACAGCGTTGGTGCAGAGGCTGGATGACAAGTGCCACTGCATGAGTTATGTTGAATGCAATCTCATTTGTTTCATTTGCAAACATCAATTGGAGAAATTGGAGATATATTGAGAGCAAAATAGTGTTCTGATGTAGAAGAATAACAAACACACGGTGATACTGTAGGTGGCCTTAGCTCATGAATAGCTTCCAGACAAATTTTGGGAAGCATAAAGAGAAATAGTAACACAATAAGTGACTTAATAATTGTAAGTGGACTACATATTTGATTGTGAAGATCAAAAGCAACAGTATAATGAGATCCAGAGGGGGAGAGGCTACAAATGCAGACTGAAAACAAAATTTGCTCTACAACATTAAAGCTAAAAATAACTTCAGCACCAGTCTACGCGCACATCCACACTGTGTGCACGGACACATCCACACTGTGTGCACGGACACATCCACACTGTGTGCAATGACACACCAGCACTGTGTGCACACATCAGCACCGTTTGCACCCGCACATCAGCCCCGGGTGCACGTGACTTTAGCTCGCTGCATTCACACATCAACCCAGTGCCCCTCACACACACCTCAATCTTCAGTGGAAACACCAAACACCGTCTTATGCCTGGCCCCAGAGGGAAATCTACTCCTGCAACCCAGCCTACATTAGCAGCACATTAGGGAAGTGTGAAAGCCAGCTCGCTTCAAACTCCAGGAACACCTGACACGCCGCGGTTGTGACAGCATCCAGGGCTCGCATGAAAGGGGAAAAAGGGAAAAAAAAAAGAGCAAATGTATCTTTGAAAGGCCTCCGTGCTTAGCGTCTAGGCCTGTCACAAACAGACACAAACGCGATGAGCAAAACACGCCTGGGTGCACCCCGGGACAGCCTGCTACATATTTTATCTCTGCGTTCCCAATGTTTTGTTTCCCCCCGTACGGATCGCTTGAAAGAAACCAGGCCGTGGTGATGATGGGAACGGGAGCAGGCCGCGAGAGGGATGACATGCACGATGATAAGGTGTTCACGTGTATTAAGCGTGAATATTAGTTCACCTATAAATGTTCACGTCTCGGAACATGGACTCGACAGATCGGCAGAAACATTGGAGAGCTTGACATTTCTGTCATCACGTTTCCTGATAGGCACCTTTGGTTTTTAAAACTCATTTGATTGTTAACGGAACAGAGAAAGACCCAATCCTCTTCAAGTTAAATCAAATAAGAATTACCTTCAGGTTGATTATGAGAGACAATCAATAACGTTCTTTTTGAACCTTAAACTCATTTGATGACTTTATACTGAGAGGTCAAGGAGAACAATTAGCAAAAAGGGAAAGTGAGCATCCAAAACAAAATAAAGAATTTTTGGCTTATGCAACAATAGCACTAGACTCTGGAGACTGCCTGTCTCTCTCACGCACATGCACACGCACCCACACAAACACTTACACACCAAGTGAATCATATTTTTAGTTGTGGTGCTCTGATGGTTTCTGTATGAAATAATATTCTCTGTGAGGTCCGCTCGCAGGACGGCGGGCGAGGGCAGTGAAATGATAGACAACGGTTTGTATTTACTTTATTTATCGGCATGCTAGCGTGATGTTTACCGGAGGCAAGCCCCCATCTTCTGGAAATGAGGCTCGTAATATTGTAGCGCTCGACTGAACAGTAATAGACGTGTCGAGTTTTTAAAAGAAAGAATATAAATTCTGGGCCGTGGAAGACGTGACTAATGTTCTTCCCCTGTATCGTGTGTGTTTGGCAGCAGTCCATTTACAGCGACGGCATGAAAATGAAAAGCGCTGAGCTAGCCATTAGCACTGTAGCAGTAAAATGCTCCTGCCTCTACCTGAGTAGTCAGAGGTGGTTATTTTGATATTTTATTTGAACAATTTTACGTTTAGAAACTAAACTCACGGTGATATCGAAATCCCATGCAAAGCCTAGATATACTTTAGTACTTGGTCTGTAGGTGATCAAACCATTTCAAATTCCAATAGAAAACCTCAAATGTTTGCCAAAGGACCAGCAAATGTACAGAGTCCTCAATTTAGGTGACACTGTTTACAAACCCTATCAAATAACATTTCTTACATTCTATAATAATTTGAGTATTCAGCCCTCAATGTACAAGTGGTTCGAATCCGTGAGTGTATTTGGAGTGGCCTGGCCAATAGGATTCAAGGCTTTTTTGTGCCGGAATGGTATTGAACAATAGAAAGCCAGCCTTGCTCTGCTGGCTAGGTGTAAGCCAAAACGAAGGCAGTCTCCCTGAAATGCAATGGTATTGAACAATAACATGCAGCATCTCGCGGTACACAATGGTGTGTTGACCACTGGGTATGCAGCCGGGCTAGATTGGCATGTTGTTGCCCAATACAATGACCACCCCTCAGGTTGAAGAAGGATGTCGACCAATAGGACACCGGGCTTGCTGTGTAATGGAGCAACACCGTGCCCCCACCGAGCAGTTAGAGGGAATAATGGCTGCTGTCCCCGCACGCTCACCATCACAGGACGCCGTGAGGCACAGAAAATTCAAAGTCACATTCTTCAGATTTATGTTGGGCTGCTATCACCTCCATTTTGTAACCAACGCTGACACTGGGGAACAGCATAGAATGATGTAGAGGCAAATACATATGGAATAATATAAAAACACATTGTGTTTCTACAATTGTATTACCTGGCTTACATTTACAAATGACGATGGTAATTTGTAGGATTCCTTCGTAACACTTTCAGTATCCACAGCCTGTCTCAGAAGTAGGGATTTAATAACTTTATTCTGTGAGTGGTCAACGCAAAACCCCCTCGCGTTCATGGACGTACAAATATATGAAAAGTCATTTTCATATTCATTCATTCATTTTCATTTTCATTTTTTTTTCGAAATAGTCATATATTTCAATAGCAGATTGAAGTAGCATGCCTCGAGATCTAGTGTGGCTATGTCTAATTAACAAACAGTCATCTTGTGTTCCACCAAAAAACTCCTGAAAACAAATCTTGGAATTGCAGGAGAGGAGAGGCGGTGAATTGTGTAGTCATGGCGATGGAGGGGGGTGGAGGGGGTACAAAATGCAGTCTTTTATTGTGTTCCAGACTGTAATATTTGACAGTTGGCCGTTCATCATTGCAGACCGCTGACGGCCAAGTGGGTGGGGGAGGGGAGGGGTGAGGGGGCAGTGGAGGGAGAGAGTATCAATATGAATTTTTTATTTGATGGGTTTTATGGTAGATTGTATTTTGACGGGTTCAGGAGGAGCCAAGGTTCAAGTGAAAGTGGCAGCGAGGCCAAGTAATAACTGAGGAGAGAACCCAGTGTCGGAGACTATTGGACTGGCAAACAAACGTGTGCACGCACAGAGACAATGGGTGTGCAACGGCGTGCACGGGAGGGCCACCACACACGTGGACACGGGTGCGAGCAAAGACTCAGAAACGATGGGAATTGAAGGGGATATGGATTTTTGTCACGATCGGTGCTTGTGGTTCAGGGGACCGTTGGTTTTGGGATTCAGCCATTTTTACGTGGAATCGGTACCAACGGATACTTCCGGTAAAGGCTAATGTAAAGCTTGACTCTTAAAGTCCTGTTATCCTTCTCTGCTCCTTTACTTGCATACTGGTCCTTTCCTTTTTTCCCCCACTTTCCACCGTACACACTCCTTCATCAATGTCCCACTTAATTCCTTCTCCTTCCAAGTTCCCCTCCTCTACCAACACAACACACACACACACACACACACACACACACACACACACACACACACACACACACACACACACACACACACACACACACACACACACACACACACACACACACACACACACACACACACCTCTTCAGGTGCAGTCATAAATCATGTGGCTGAGTGGCCATGAGTCCCTTTAGGATGAATGAAGGAGCTACTGGATGGAGGGGGGTGGTGGATGATGGGAGGTGGAGGAGGGGAGGAGGTGGTGGATGATGGGAGGTGGAGGAGGTGGTAGGTGATGGGGGGTGGATGATGGGAGGTGGAGAAGGTGGTGGATGATGGGGGGTGGAGGAGGGGAGGAGGGGGTGGATGATGGGAGGTGGAGGAGGTGGTGGATGATGGGGGGTGGAGGAGGGGATGAGGTGGAGGCTGGTAGAAGAGGAAAGGCCGATTAGGAGGTTATTAATGTAAAGGTAAGGCTGGCTTGGGTTAGGAAAGTTTAGTAAAGTTAGAGTAAAGTAAATGGAAGCAAATGAACATAACATAAGGTAAGGTTAAGAATATAACAGTAAATGATGGCAACGCATTGTAAGAGAAATAGGAAGGGGATACTATTAAAGTTTATTTACTATTAAAGTAAATGGACGGAAACGAGAGATCAGGAGAGCCCGACAAGACAAATGGGTGAGAGGAAATGGTGTTGTGTTCTTGTTCTGTCACACACCTCTCGACGTCTCCAACAGTAAATCCACTCCGCACCCATGTGACCCTACCATTAACCCCCTTCAAATCATTGACATGTGTACAGCAGGCCTAAGTACACCGGGCCGGGGGGCTCGTGTTAAGGAGACCCTCATTCACTGCATCGCGACCATCACTCATTACAATTCGATTTCAAAATCCACATCACAAAGACCCAGTGCTGAAGTTGTACGTCTGAACGGAAACCTATTTAGATGAGTCAGATCCTGAAGGGATCAACAGATGTATTATATGTATTATAGAAGTATTCAAAGAGATGGCGCTGTCACGAGAGAACAACAACAAGAACGAGAGAGAACAAGAGCGAGAATGCGAAACGAGAGTGGAAGAGAGAAAGGGGGGCTGATTTAAGTACAGAAGGATATCAGGTTTGGGAAGGAGGGGGGGGGGGGGGGGCATGGTAATCATGGATTGTTCTCATGTCTGTGATTGGCTAGATGAACGGTACAGTCTCTACCCCAGCACCCTATTACTCTCCCCAATCAAATCCTGCCAGTCGGCTGATTACCTCCAGGGAGAGTGGGAAGAGGGGTTTTAATAGAAAGTGAAAATTGGCCTTTTTTGTCAAGTCAGTTCGACCCTCCGTCATCCAGATTGCGGCCCCATTTCTTGTTGCGGCGCGACACCATGGTCACTGGTGACTGGGGGAGGATGGGGAGGTTGTCGTGGTAATGGGGTACAGACATGGGTCCACTCGGGGTCCTAATGGAGAGGGGGTCCTATGGCCGAAAAGGGAGCTGTCTGTCGTAGTGCCTGATTAAAACTGATGGACCACGGGAAGAGACCCCAGAGGGCATCTAGACGACATGTACCTCTGTGGGGTTCACACACACACACACACACACACACACACACACACACACGCACACGCACACGCACACGCACACACACACACCCACACACAGAGGGAGACACACACACACACACACAGGAAGAGAGAGAGAGACACACACACACACACACAGACAAGAGAGAGAGACACACACACACACACACACACACACACACACACACACACACACACACACACACACACACACACACAGGCAGAGACAAACTCACACACACACACACACAGAGAGAGAGACACACACACACACACACACACACACACACACACAAACACACACACAGGTAGAGACAAACACACACACACACACACACACAGGTAGAGACAAACTCAACACACACACACACACAGAAGAGACAACACACACACACACACACACACACACACACACACACACACACACACACACACACACACACACACACACACACACACACACACACACACACACACACACACACACACACACACACACACTCCATTATTCAATTTGGCCCTTCTAATGACCAGTGAATTAGCCTGCCAGAAGTGATTTGCCTTTCTGAGACCAATTCCAGGCCTTACACGCGATCCTCCACTCAGTGCATTAAGAGAACAGCCCTTTATACCCCCATACACCACTCTCTATCATGAATACAGTGGGCCGGTCTTCATGGAGGAGTCACCATCTGGAGCGCAGGCTGCAGGGTTTCAAAGGGACCTTTTAAAAGCCTGTGTCTCCAGAGTTGAATGATTTCTAATCAATTCAGGTAGGATACATTTTGAGATGTACAAGATGAGGACAACAACTTTTAGGAAAAGCAATACCAGAACCGAAGCGCAAAAACTAGGTAATTATGTGTTGTCCTCACGTAGGATCTTTAATAACATCCTATCCACTCTTCCTAAAAATAGGAACTCCTCCAGCTCTCAGAGAGGGATTATTAGTTACCATTCGTTATTATGTTTATGCAAGTTTTGCTTATTTTCTCAATGACCAGAGGTCACAACAACTTTATTATTCTGAATATGATGCTGAATAATGGTCTCATTCCAACCAACGGAATAACTTTTTACAGCACAACACTATGCCCATTATTGAGAATATTGTTTTGAATAACTGCATTATTCTGTGTATGATTCTGAATAACTGCATTATCCAGAGCTGGGGTGAGAACAGCAGCGTCTGGTGTGTCACCTCCGTACCCAGCGTGACTCTCTCCCTCTCCGGCTCCTGTTTACGTGGTCCCTACGGGGGGGGGCAACCCCTGCATCTCACTGTTTCACTTCAGCCAGCAGATTTAATAACATCAATAAAATGTCTCAATCCTCCACCCATCCATGGCTGCACCCACCTCTACGTCCCCCTCCTCCCGCCCGTCCCCTCCTCGTACCTCACCCCTTTGTTCCTGACCCCCTACCCAACACAACCCCCTCCTCCCCACTTTACCGCCCTGCTCAATTCTCCTCACCCCCTCACCTCCTTCTACCATGTGTTTTGTCAAGGTTGCTGGATGGCCTTCGCTGCCCTCCTCCTCCTCCTCCTCGCCCCCCCATCCTTCACCACCAGCTCTACAGTCTGGGTGACATCTCTGATTTATTACAGCAGAGCCCAGAGTGCTGGTGACAGCCCTGTGTGTGTGTGTGTGTGTGTGTGTGTGTGTGTGTGTGTGTGTGTGTGTGTGTGTGTGTGTGTGTGTGTGTGTGTGTGTGTGTGTGTGTGTGTGTGTGTGTGTGTGTGTGTAGGTTTGTGTGTGTGCATGTGTGTGTGTGTTTGTGTGTGTCCAGGTCTCTAGTACTGCAAGAAAACCTTTGCAGAAAGACCAGTCACCCTGTAAAACACTTGTGTAGCTGTGCATGGCACAGCAACACACACACCTCCTTCTCTCCAAAAATGGGACACTTGAATACGCCCACACACACACCGTAAAAAATCTGGAGCCAAACTTTTGGAAAGGGCTGACAAAGTATTATTAGGGATGGGTCAGAATATTCGATTATTCATTCCCGAGGGTCAAAATCAATTTTTAACATTTGGACTGTTAACATTTATTCCCATTCAAAATATCACGTTTTTCACAAGCCATAACTTTGTTTACCTGTTAACGCCTGAGGGTTTGTCTAATATCTGGGACAAAACCTTTATACCACAAATACTATAGGGTATATAGCATATAACCGTGTTTTCTAAATGCATTTTTCACAACAGAAAATTTGACTGGAACTACTTAGCTGGTAGTTGTTTTTTCGCGTTAAAGCTATTAAGTTATTTCTTTCCGATGATCCGTGGCTGCCTTTGTGAATGTCGGCACACATCGAATATTCGTTCATACCACCCACTGATTATTCGGGCCATGAAAATTTTGAGTTATTCACATCCCGAGATCTTATTAGAATTTGTGTGCGAGATAAGTAAGTGTGTGACTGTGTGTGCGTGTGTTTCCACACAGCCAACATATCATTCAAGGCCAGGTCAAAGGTCAGAGATCAGAGGCTACTTTTAGTTCCCAGCAAGCAAATAAAAGGTGCAGACTTTAAGAGGGTGTTTGATTGTGTACAAGTTATGGAATATGGATATTTGTTGTGTGAACCTATTTGTTAGTGAATGTACATGGATGTGTGTGCGTGTGTGCGCGTGTGTGTTTGTTTGTGTATAGGTCAGGATTTGACAGCTGGGAAAGGACAGGGTGCATAATGTCCAGCAGATAAGAGGAACCTTGACAGCCTCAAGAAAAAGAGACAGAGGCAGAGGCAGAGGCAGAGGCAGAGGCAGAGGCAGAGACAGAGACAGAGACAGAGACAGAGACAGACAGACAGACAGACAGACAGACAGACAGACAGACAGACAGACAGACAGACAGACAGACAGACAGACAGACAGACAGACAGACAGACAGACAGAAGAGAGAGAGACAGAGACAGAGACAGAGCGAGTGGGAGAGAGGAAGGGAGGGAGGGACAAAATGAGAGGGAGCGAGAAGGATGGCGCGAGATCAGGGGAGGGGAAGGAGTTCATAGTGCATAAGAGATGATGAACAGAGTAGGTGTCAGGACGAGGGATGAGGTGGAGGATGAAGAGGCTTGAAAAGGGATGAATCAAGGCTGCGGTGAGCAGTGAGGGGAGCAGAGATATCATAAAACGTCACCTTGCTAGAGATGTATTTGAATTTGAACTTCAATAAAAAATAAACAGGGGGAAACTGCGGGTCACTGTGTTCTATTGTTGTCGATATCTTTATTTTAGCTGTGAATTGATAGGATGACATTGATTTGCTTTAGTAGAAATCTTTAATGAGGAGGCACTCTGGCTTATCCCAGTTTAAAACTCAAACAAGGCCGCTCTCGCATCATTAGACATGCAAAGATCTAAAGCTGCGCTGGAAAGACTGAAAAGTCTTATTTATACAGTATTTGCCCATTTGTGAATATTTGGAGCAAGCTAGGACCAGCTACACCTGCCTAGCATACAGAGCTACGTCTCTGTTGGCTAAACACATCCTTATTGCTGCTGTATTGCCAGGCTGCCTGTCAAGCAACCAAAGCATTCCTCTCCGTCAGAGGCAGACGGCTGCTGATTAGCTCGTCGCTAACCTAGGCTAATAGCACCCAGACAGCCCGACACAATTAAGTTCTTGTTTTGACAGAGGGCCTTGCTAGTGCTTGGCGATAGACGGCCAGTAAATAAGCGTCTGGTTTTAATGAACAGTTTGTTGTGTGGCGAGGCTAAACGCCTGACAGCGCAGCGTGTGTCTGACTGCAATTGTTGTGGTTGTCAGAAGAAGCTGCTACACAACCCCGCCGTTTTCTGCTTCTTCCATTTGGATCAAGCCATGCCGTGTTTGTATCGTCAATGTGTACGCCAATGAAGGCATAAATGTAACGCTCACACTGAATGGCACAGAAACATAAAGGAAGACAGAAATGACAAACATTAGTGTTATTAAAACGTTTGGTGGTTTCAGTGATGATTATGATGCTTGATGTTTGCAGACAAGTGTGACGTAAAGAAAGGCCAACTGAAATCCTTAAAAAATGAAATAAAATAACGATGACAGAAAATTGTGAGGGTAGAAAAGAAAGGACAAAGGGCGCAAGGCAACAAGACAAGGAAAGGAAGATTTAAGGAAGGATAAAAGGTGGAGATTGAAACGACGACATCTCTTCCTCTGTGATGGATTGTAAATGGTTCACCACACACACACACACACACACACACACACACACACACACACACACACACACACACACACACACACACACACACACACACACACACACACACACACACACACACACACACACACACACACCTCTGTACGAAAGCTTATTTGACACTTTTTTGCTGGCACAGCATAAAGCGTTTGCCATTTTCCATATTTCATCCACGGCCCATTGGAAAGCCATCGGCAGCCCCGGTGCAGTTAGAGGGGATGCGTCTGAAGACCTCGTCCAAGACACGCTGAAAGTCAATGTAGCTACTGAGTACAGGAGACCTGCTCCTGAATATATTGACTTTATCTTTATGTCAGGATAGTGAATGGTAAAGCCCAAGAGGTTCTGGCTTTCAACATGCTCTGAATGACAAGGATCAGTATTAACTTTGGAAAATAGTGTTCTCATTAGTACATTCAATCATTACATGGGTACCCTCCTGCTGTGAATAATTTATATAAAGTTTGAATTGATTATCTGTCTTTCAATCAGAAAAGCTTATTTTGAAATTTTTTGTGGGGGCTCATTTGGTCATTAACATCTCAAATAATTCTCAAAAACAAAATATTAACCTCACATCATCCATGCATGAGATAAGACAGAAAATGTAAGCAAAATTGCAACCTCACACTCCTAGCATGCAGTTAGCAGTTAGCCAGCCTGAAAGATCCCAGACCCCGGAACTTCTTAGCAACTTATCTCAGCGAGCCTGCTGCTGTTAAGAGTATTAAAAATGTCTGAGTGAACCGGCAGGGAAACTTCACCCCTGCTCCATCATCGCTTCCCCTAGCGTTCAAACGTCCCTCCGCGGCCCATAAGCTAGCATTTGAGCGAAAGGGCGGGAAAAAAAAAGATGTGTGAAACGCTGATGGTTGAAGTCAAGTTGTTAAGAGAAAAGTCGGCCAGGGTCTGGGCAAGGGGGAGGGGGGAAAATCATGTTCTCGGGAAAACGCCCACTCAGCAGCAGAGGATTTTTACGCGGATGATTGGGCTCGGCTTTGGCGATCGGCGGTCGCCTGGCTAGCTATCAAAGCAAGTGGCTGACACACGGCTAATTCTGCCAGGGAGATGAGGACACCTCGGTAATTGCTAGTGCCTTTGCTACGCTAATCCGCCGCGCAAAACGGGGTAACGTGCATGCTAGGGGGAAGTGCTTGTCAATCTCCTCCCATTACACAAACACACGATGTGTTTCACAATGAGGAAGAGAAGGAAGTGGCGTAAAAGGTAGCATGGAGGAAGTGGTGAGAGAAGAAAAAAGTAGTGAAAGGTAGAGGAGGTAAGAGGAGAATAGTGGAACGAAGGAGGTCAGAGGAGAATAAAGCAGTGAGAGGAGACTGTGGTGGAGAATGGTATGGTAATGTGAAATCTGTGTAAATACATTAACAGTTGGATAAAGAGACCCTTTTCAAGAGTGTGCATGAATATATCGTAAGGGGTCTATTGGTCAGTACCCTGATTGAGTCAAATGTGGATGCCCTATCTTGGTTAATACCTTTGATATTGTAAACTAGAGAAAACATTCTTAAAACAGCCATTCCTATTGTCGATTACCGGATTCCAGAAGACCTTTTAAAATGTCCTTCGAGTATAAATAGACTTAACCAAAACTTGAAACAACTAGAAAACTACACAAGAGAACATCAGAAACGGAACATTTAAATGTTTAGATGGTTGAATGATTTTCTTTCTTTTCCGCCTTTCTTTCTTTTTTTAAAACTTTTTTAACTTATTGATCACAAATAAAACGTAGATCTTATTTCCCCCCAAAAGAACCACAAGAAGTACTCCAGTCCCAGACTCTTAAGTGATCAACAGCGTCACTAATAAAACAACTTAAAACAAATAACACTCTGAATAACCCTTAAGCCAAGCCTGCCAACACTCACCAATTCACCTCAATGACACTTTGTACGACAAAATAACAATACAACATTACAATAGCAATGCGATTGGTGCGGCGTCTTCTGTTGCTACGGGTTGCGTCTGCGGTTGCCACGGGTTACCTTTGCGCTCAGAGCGCTTGGTGCGCCTCCTCTTGAAGCGCCGGCGGATCAGACAGAAGTAGGAGCCCAGGCTCTGCACGCCATCGCCCGGCAACGCCATGCCTCCCCAGACCGCGGCAGGACCGGCAGGAACCCAGCAGGTACCCCGCTGGACTGACCCAGACCGGAGCGCCCTGGACCGGACCGACGGACTGACCCGGACCGGAGCGCACTGGACCAGACCAACGGACTAACGCGGACCGGAGCGCACTGGACCAAACCACCGGACCGACGCGGACCAAAGTACAGGTCTGACCTGGACCGAACCAACTGGACTAATCTGGACCGGACCTATCCGCCAGACCGGGGAATACCGGAACAAACCGACAAGGACCGGGTTGTGCTGGACTATCCTGGACCGAATCCAACTCGACTAACCTGGACTGAACCACTTGACTAACTGGATCCAAACAGGGCTATCCTGGACTGGACCAAAAAACAACTTCTGAAACCAGACTGCGAGAGGTTCTTGATGGCCGTACAAACAAGTCCAGGGTGGACCAGAGCTGCGCTATAAGAGCCACCCGGCGCACGCTCAGACTCCACACACCTGCAGCGATCCTCTGACTACACTTCACTACAGCCTGACTCTCCTCCTCCTCCTCCTCCTCCGCCTCCTCCCCTCTCTCCCTCCACCTCCCCCTGACCTACCTCCCTCCTCCTCTATAGACTCCATCTCAGCCGTATTGGTTCCCCGTGAAGAGAAGAGGAGGGGGAGAGAGAGACCACTACGATATATATATATATATATGAATATATGAGAGAGAGAGAGAGAGAGAGAGAGAGAGAGAGAGAGAGAGAGAGAGAGAGAGAGAGAGAGAGAGAGAGAGAGAGAGAGAGAGAGAGAGAGAGAGAGGAGAGAGAGAGAGAGAGAGAGAGAGAAGAGAGAGAGAGAGAGAGAGAGAGAGAGAGAGAGAGAGAGGAAATAGTGCAAGAAAGAGACAGAGCGTGAGAGAACAGAGAGAAAGACAGAGACAACGAGAGAGTGTGGACTCCAGTCTTTAGAGAAGCCGGTTCTCTCTGTCTTGTCTCTCTTCCTCAGATGAATAATACTCTCAGCCCTGCTCGTTCTTATCCAGCAACAAACACCTTTGTTCACTGATTGACAACATGAACTGGGACTAAACATGTATATTCTGTTTCTGTTCTGTATTCTGGAACACATTTCCACATACAGAGACGCAGCACCACACACACCTTTTTTGTCCTCTCATTGGAATACAAAATGTTTTGGTGCAATTATTTCTCAACCCATCACTGCCTACTTCAGCAAAGGTATTTGGTGTAAGAGTCAAAGTAAAAAGATCCATTCAGTTAAACTCTACACCCATCTAGTGGTTACTTTGTGTAACAGCACGTATGTAAACTCAGAATGGGGCAAGGCACGCCCTAGTGTTTGAGACGTAATATTACATTACATTCGTAACATTACAACATTACATTTGGCAGCGATAGCGACAAATAAGGATGCAAGACAGAAAGATAGATATAGAGAAAAAGGGAAAGATATAACTAGTGAATGACAAAGAAAAAAGAAAGACAGAAAGAATGATAAAAGGAAGATTTAAAAAAAAAAAAAAAAAGACAAAGAAATATAATCGTATAAAGATAAGCTCTCACCGAGTTGGATTCCCGTTTTCTGAGATTCTTACGGAGAGAAGGAGCTGGTCGTTAGTTGACTGCAGAGGGAAGAAGAAAGTCCATTAAATCACCCAGCCCATTAAAACACCCTGTAGATAATACATCACTGGGGAGTTATAGTCAGAGGTTAGTGGTGGTCTTTATTCCTATGTGGATGTATGGACCTAATTTTCGAGCCAAGCTTCAGAGTTGCAGTAAGGTTTATACAAATACATTGAGTGATGTTTAAGATAAGATAAAACTTAATTAATCAATGATGGGACACTTTGGTTTCACAGCAAAAAGTGCAGGAAAGCAGGAGATACAACATTTAAACCACACACACGTTGATCATATGATCATAAATGTAAATGCCATGTTAATGAAATAGCTCAAACATAAACGTAAACATAACCGTCACTTGAGGTAGTCATTAAAAACAAAATATGCTATATAATGTAAACTATCGATTTTTCAACGATCGTAACCACCAAGTGTCTGAGTGACTGGGTCTTTCTCAGGCTAAAGTGATGCTCTCCTTGTGAGTTCTCTATGCACCCATGGAATAGGGAGACCCTGCTTTGGTACCGCTGTGAGAGTGTCCACAGCATAAAAGCATGTTTGTATTACAAACTGTATGCTCACTGCTGGGAAACAGCTGCATTGTCTGCCTCCTAGGTTTTCTCTGTGTGTGTGTGAGTAGGGCAGGTTAGTCTAGTGGTGGTGTTTCAGACCCAGTCCTAGTCGAAATATTCTGGGTTGGGAGTCCAATATCCACAGTCTACCTGTTGATGCGTCCTTCAGCAAGATGCCCGTAACCCCTCTTTGCTACTTATGCACATGTATTTTCAACATAAATCCCGTTTGAAAATATGCATCTGAGAGTAAATACCAAATAGTGTGCCTTGGAGTGTTCCCCACTCCCAGTTCCTTATTCATAAAAAAAGCCAGTTTCCAAACTTGGATTTTATCACAACTGCGCCAAAAACATCACTGTATTTAACTTAATTGAGTGAAATGAGTGTCGGTGAGACAGAAGTAGACAGTAGGAGGTGTGTGTGTGTGTGTGTGTGTGTGTGTGTGTGTGTGTGTGTGTGTGTGTGTGTGTGTGTGTGTGTGTGTGTGTGTGTGTGTGTGTGTGTGTGTGTGTGTGTGTGTGTGTGTGTGTGCACGCGTGTGTGTGTGTGTGTATACTGGCGGAAAAAGAGAATGAGAGATGTGTGTCTCTGATTGTGTGGATGTGTGCGTGTGTGCGTGTATGCGTGTGTGTGTGTGTGTGTCCATGTACTTTGAGAGGGTAAAAGAGGAAGAGGGAGTGGAAAAACAAGAGCACGCATTGGGAATAAAGATGGATTTGAGAAACACAGTCCAGATGGTTCTTCATTCATCCAGGGGTCAGGCTCCTAGCCAATCAGAACCGCCGGCAACGTCAAGCCCCGCCGTCCCCCTGAGCTCCCATCCATCTTCCATTACAGAAAATAAAGGTGTACAAAGGAACAAGAAAACAAGGGGGAATACAAGCGCAGAGCCTTGTGTGTGACCGCTGTGAAACGATGGGAAGTTCAGTGGCTTAAGACGGAGTCGGCGCGACCACAGCCTCTTTCCTCTCTTGTCCAAAGAAAGCCATGCATAAATAAAGAAAGTCCCTACTGCTCCAAACAACCTTTATTTTGAAAAAAACAAACATTACTTGAGACCTTTTTTAAGCCGCAGTTCCGAGGCCGTTGATCATAAAAAACACTGTTGCGAGAGACCTTTATTTTGGATACACCACATTCCCCCCATAATGTGGGTTTTCAAAGTAAATGTCTCCTCCAACATAAAGAGACCAGACGAATGGTGAACTTCCCCTGGCATGCGCTGCGGTGGAGGAGGGAAGCAGAGACTTACACTAATCATGTTCTGAAAACCCTGACAGATGAGTGCTCCTTGCTCTTCCATAGCCCAGCAACCATTCCAAACCACTACACAAACTACATTAGGAACCCCTGCCTTAATTCTAGAAGTACCGGTATATACACAACGTTCAGCTCACCAAAAGTTTGAGCAGAAAAGGGTGTTTTATTCAGCACAGAGTGTGAATACAGAATACTCTATGTGTGTGTGCACTGAAGCGTGAGGACCTGCTTGAGGTACTGCAACAGCTGGGAAATCTTTGAATCTGGTCATGGAAATCATGTGTTTGAGGGACATTGAGTGACAGCAAGACAGATGTCGGGTATGGAGAAGGAAACTACAACTTTTTACACTGATTTGAAATGCAGTGTGTTAGCTATTCACTACGGTATTGTGTTTGAGGGTGTGTGTATGCGTGTGTGTGGTTTGTGCAGTTGTGCGTGTCCATGCAGAGACATGTCTATGTGTCTTTGTCTGCGTGTATGCGTGTGTGCAAGCATGTGTGTCTGTGTGTATGCGTGTGTGTGTGTTTGTGCATGCATGTGGGTGTGCGGAAGAGTGAGTGAGTGTGTATGTATCCCCGGACAGGGATGACAGGCCCTAGGGGTTCCTGCAGACAGGGTAGATAAGCCCCCCCAACCCCACTCCCTCCACTTTCCCACCAGCAGGAGAGACCCTGGGCAGGGCCTGACAGAATACATCCCTCTAGAGGAGGGGCTGGAGGTGGAGGGGAGAGGGAGGTGGAGGAGTTGGAGTGGAGGAGAGGAATGAAGAGTGGGAGGAGGAGAAGGAAGATGGAGAGAGAGGAAGACTGATTGTGATGGAGAAACCCTACTTTCATATTGTGTTTGGAAATTAGAAAAAGATGGGGAGATGGGAGAGAGAGAGCGAAAGAGAGCGATAGAGGGAGAGAGAGATAGAGGGCGACGGAGAGGGAGAGGGCGAATAGGTCAAAGATTAAATTGAAATGAAGTGCTTTGACTTTTAGGGAGATAAAATGCAAATGGCAATTAAACCTTGTCAGACCAATCTCTGACAACGCCAACGGAAACATAGTTCACTTTTATCTTTTTCAATGTATGTAGGCCTATGTGCGAGCACCCGTGGGGGCGTGTGTGTCTTCATGTGTGTGCATGTGCGCATGCTGCCCGAATAACTAAGTACATCAACAAAGAGTCCATACTTTCACAGAAATTAATGTGTTGCGTGGGGGTTTCAGTGTTTTTGTCATTTCACCAAATGACCAGCAGAGGGCAGGCTTGTTACAATAAAACGTTTCCGGACGTGCTTCATGTTATGAGAGAACACAACCATTTACATATTGTTTCAACTTCTCTCAGTCCAATAAAGTGGTTTGTCACACTATACCAATCAGAATAATAAGGTTCACTACACAAGTTACACTATGCAACACTATTTAAACCTAAGAGATATAGCGGACACTACATTGTGAATGGGCACAGAAGACAGAATCATCAGCTGTTGAGGTGTTAGGACTCCCGGCTGAAGGGTTGTGGGTTGGACCACATGTTGTCTCAGGCCTACCTGCTCATTAATGACATTTATCAAAGAAAAAAAATCTGATATCCATTTGGAAAAAAGCATCTGTTAAATAGGTTGTCATAACGTTTGGGAACATTTGTGAATGCTCGATATAAAGCCGGCATGAACATAAAAACATGGTGAGCATTAGAAACTAGAGGAAGGGGCTGTGGATCCACGGGATCGCGGACCACCCTTCACGTGTGAGCAAGGGGCTCCCCAGCGCTACTAGCAGCCGGCCTGCCGGAAATGAGATTCAAATAACATAAAAAAGTGTATTAACATCTGACCTCTTGGATAGACGGAGAAATATTTTATAGTCCATTCAAACATTAATTTGTGGGACAGCAAAGCATCTCTCAGCGGTGGAGTTATGTAAAGGCCAAATACCCAGTTTTATAAAGAAATATATATATGTTAAAATAGTGTTAGAAGATACACGTTTTGATTTCATTGATTTATTAACTGTTGCAGAGTTCCTTCACTGATTATAGGAGATATTAAGCATCCAAATTAGAAACAATAATTCTAGTTTAGTAGACTATTTATGACTTAGTGCTAACCAAATTACTTTTTAACAGCAACAGTTCCTGAAGCAGCAGTGAGCACGTGGGTATCTTGCCTGTGAGGATCAATCGCACAGCCTTTTTCGCCCAACGGTGTATGGTTTCTGTATCTCCTCCTGCGGTCTGTTCTATACAACTACATGTTGTCATGGAGACACCCTCCCAACACCAGCCAAAGTATGTGAACATCTATGATTTGTGCTTCTGTCCGAGCCTGGCAGGTAGTGGACAAAAACTAACTCTACAGGCAGCATGACAGAGTGGTTGCTACATTTTTTTATTATAGGAAGCACTTCCAGAAAGGACATGGCAATTTAGTTGAATGTCAGCGACACAGATTCTAGGGTTCCCCGGTAAAGTCTGGGTGCTGGAACACATTCATACAGACCAACCGGCATCTGCTCCCACTGCCAAGGAGAGTTACAGAAGGCTAACTATGGGCTAGGGTGGGTAGTAGAGCACAGGGATAGCAACCAGTTGGCCAAGAGTTGGCACAAAAATACGACAGGGCTAGCATTACCTGAGCGCAGGACTAGCACATAGCCAGTGCAGGATTAGCACCCGCTAGCACCAAGCTACTGCACTGCTAGACTAAACCTGACACAGGTCTAGCAAAAACCTGGCACAGGTCTAACACCAAGCCTTGCACCAAGCTAATGCAAGGGCAAACACATCCTCATGAAGGGCTATTGAGATGCGTGAATGAGGAGCCCTAAAGGGGGGGACAAGACAAGCAAGTAAATAGTTTGATTTCGATGAATGCGACACAGAAAAAACAACAGAGCGCAACATAAAGTGACGGAGGGCCACCAAGGGCGGCTTTGACCGTGTAAATATCATCCTCAGACATCAAACTTTCATAAAAGGAGGATCCCTATCTCAAGATTAGCTGCCACTAGAGTCAGTGAATAGTAGGCGCAGAGCACGATCAGTACCCAGAGTTTTCCTCAACAACAATGACTTGATTCTTCTTCATAGAGTCCCCCCCCCTCCCGCCCCCCATTCCCCACTCTCCTGGCCGCCCACATTTTCTCCCAGTTGACCCCCCCGCTCTCCCCGTTGCCCACCCTTCCCTGCGGCCCAGCCCCCCACAGCCAGCTCCCTCTCCACTTGGCAAAGGCTTTGGGTCCCTGCCCAGTGCCTTGGTCTGAGGCTGCGCGATGAGTGTGTCTGTGTGTGTCTGTGTGTGTCAGTGTCTGTGTCTGTAAGTGTGTGTGTGTGTGTGTGTGTCAGTGTCTGTGTGTGTCTGTGTGTCTGTGCTTTTTTGGCGTAATGTGTTGCGTGCGTCTGTATGCGTGTGGGTCGTTCTTGTGTGTTGGTGAGTAACAATGCGTGGGTGGGTGTGTGTGTTACTGTGCCCATGAGTGTGTGTGCGTTCTTTCTTGTGAATGTGTGTGTAGTACATGAGGGGAACATGGGGAACAATGGATGGCTCTGTGCTGGGTCTCTCTGGCAGGGCCACACACACACCTGACGAGAGCTCAGCCAACCACACAGGAGCACGGTGTGGTGGAGAGCCAATCATAACAGAGGTGTTTGTGTGTGTGACGGGGTCCACAGAAGCTGGAGCTTCGGTGTACGCAATGTCTGACTACATGAGTGGCTTAACAGGGCAGGGTATCGAACATGCAACCTCTTCATTACTGGAGAAGAGGGTACAGAATCTTTGGCTAAACGGCACCCTTACATGTTACCACGCGCACACACACACACACACACACACACACACACACACACACACACACACACACACACACACACACACACACACACACACACACACACACACACACACACACACACACACACACACACACCATCAAACCAATTAACTCCATTGTGAGTTAATTGGTGGAGAGGAACGCACGCACACATCTTGTGTTACATTGATCAATAGAAGTGACCTCTTCCTCGCAGACAACCATTACACAGACACGCAGGAGGACGGCTGGACACACAGACATAACCCTTGGACAGACAGACAGGCAGGTAGACAGTTCGTTTGACGAGGATAACTTAACACCAAAGATGTTATTTATATAGTGCTTAGATAAGAAAAGAACCATACCCCTAACCATACCTCACATGAATGTATAATACCTAATATTTGTGTTTCTCCTAGGGTACTAGGATGGGGTATAAGGGAACCATGCCGGCGGGGTTGGGGTTCTAGGACAATCTTCTAGCACAACTCCACTCCAAGTGAACCAAAGTGGGGTGTAGTTGATGTTTTCCCAGCATCTCTCCATAGAGTGGAGAGGAGAGCGGGTGGGGAGGAGACCAATAGTGTTTTACTGCACTGCAATGCGGTCTGACATTGGGGTAATGACTTCACACACACAAACACAGGTCCACACAAACACACACACACACGTCCATACACAACTATGTTTGTGCCTCTCAGAAACATAGTAAACAAACAAAGAGTGTGTAAACATGGAGGGGTCAAGTAAGCAAACAATGGGATATAGAAATTAAAAAGGGCTCAGACGGCGATTCACAAACAAACACAAGAAAGATATTGTATATATCTATATATTTAGAGATGCATAGATATCTATAGATATACACATGTATTTATATGCACACACAAACAGTCACCACAGCTGTACACCTGTAAGGATATCAATCAGGGAGATTCTCCTCTCTAGCAACCAAACACAAGAAAGATATTGTATATATCTATATATTTAGAGATGCATAGATATCTATAGATATACACATGTATTTATATGCACACACAAACAGTCACACAAGCTGTACACCTGTAAGGATATCAATCAGGGAGATTCTCCTCTGCAGCAGATCTATTAATACCACAGCATCCATAATGACTCCACATATCTGGAGCTCAATGTGTGTGCTTAGCTTTGTGAGCTTAGGGGTGTGTGTGTGCGTGTGAGTGGGTGTGTGTGTGTGTGTGTCCCCTGGTGCTATGTGTATCTAGGTCAGCCATCTGGGGACTTGCCTAGTTTGAACACACACACACACACACACACACACACACACACACACACACACACACACACACACACACACACACACACACACACACACACACACACACACACACACACACACACACACACACACACACACACACACACACACACACACCAGGTAACATCTGCTTGGCCACCGCCCACAGCACCGGCCAGCACCACCTGAGCCCTCGTTAGGCTCCCCAGGATACCAGGGAGAGAGGGGCCCCTGTGTGTGTGTCTGTGTGTGTGTGTGTGACGGTGTTTGTGATGTGTGAGCAGCGTAAGGAATTTACAAGGTGTTGGTGCCTCTGGGATGCGTGCCTACCAATGCGTGCGTTCGCGCAATTGTACGCTTAACATCTACTTATACGGAAATGTACTCATTTCTGTGGATGTTATTCTGAACCCTGGTGCAGATTACCCCGGTTGGCCCCACAGCCACACCGGTCCTGCATTCTTCTCGCGGCCTCCTGTAAAACAGCCTACACCATCCAGGTGATTAGAAAGACGGCATTGCATGTCTTTGCCCACAGGTGAGTGTCTGATCTCCTTGTTTATTATTCCACGTCTCGACCCCTCCCGTCTTCACATTTCGACCGCCCATCCGTTCCTCGTTACGTCCACTCGACTAAAAGGTGCACCTTCCTCTGCTGTCAGTGCTGTGGCAGCCTCGACCCTATGAAACCATCTTTCCCAATCTATTCAATTAGCTGAATCTATGATCTATTTCGAGTGGATTCTAATTCCAATCTACATAGAAAGGCCTTGCTACAGATCATCATCCAGTCTTATTTTTTGGTTGCATTAGTTTAATTTGATCTGAGTGTAATTGTGGAGTTTTTTTATTTCAACTTGTTTTTTTACACGTGAACGTTAAGCACTTTGTAACTAATAACAAATGCAACATGAATTAAGCTTTTCTTACCCACTCAGTCCTGTGTTATTTTCTACTGAACGTTGAGAGTTTAGTTGAAGTGCATCGACCCGTTTAGGGTGAGTCCTCTATCCTCTGTAGTTCTATGGCTCGGTTGTTCCCGGCCGTCACCGGGATAACAGTGAAATGACTGAATGTAAAATGAGTGTGACGCTGAGCCTCCAAGCGTGGTCTCATTCTCCGCAGGAATGTGAGCTAGTGAAGATGAATACCTGAAGAATAAGCAGTGCTTTCCCCCCCCCCCCCCCCCAGTCACTCCCACGCCACCACTATTCACCGGCCACAGATTGGGTTTCAACAAGGCCACCTTTACAGTGGGTGGCGAGAGATTGCATGCTGTGTGTGTGTGTCTCCAAATGCCTCTATCGCATTATGTCTAACCATACCGACCACCAACAAAATGACAAGGTCATAGCACAAATCATCGAACATACATAATGTATGTATATACATAATTATAATACATAGAATATAAATAAATAAATAACAGCACACAGGTGTCTACTGCTGGGTCACTAAAGTTGATTCCCCTACTGCCAAAGGGAAGGATTTAACAGCAGTGATTGTCAAGCCAGGAACAGATGCATCCTGGGAAAAATATACCCGATCGATATATATACCTTTATATGGGAAGTAATGACAGAGCCTAGTGTGTTGTCTGTGGTGTCATCCTGCCAGACACAGTGTGTGTGTGTGTGTGTGTGTGTGTGTGTGTGTGTGTGTGTGTGTGTGTGTGTGTGTGTGTGTGTGTGTGTGTGTGTGTGTGTGTGTGTGTGTGTGTGTGTGTGTGTGTGTGTGTGTGTGTGTGTGTGTGTGGTCTTAAAGCTCCTACGGTCTGCATGGCACATTCCAACACAAACATAGACTTTTCCTTTTGCTAAAGAGAGACAAACACACAAAGAGACAGAGAGAGAGAAAAGATGTGAGAAGAGTGTGCCTGTGTGTTTAATAGTAAGTAGTGGTCAGGTTGGAGATTGCAATCAACAGAATACACTCATCCCTTCCATTTCAAGGACTACGGTGGCCTGTACTGGCCTGTATTGTGTAAGGTGCCAGTAGGCAATTCAATTTTAGACGGCTCTAACCTGCGGCCAAAATCCGTTAAACAATAACAATAAGGCATCTTTTTTCATAGACATCCTTTACAAGTTGAGGTTGTTTCGTCAGTCAGTGAGGTTACGAATCCGGAGTGCTCCGGGAGCAACGGAGCATTACCAACGGAAATCGAGGCGGCAGCATATAGTCAGAAGTCCAACCCTTCGCAAAAATAGAGAGTAGTATATAATATGCTGAATAATATATATTATAATCTGATATATATATATATATATATATATATATATATATATATATATATATATATATATATATATATATATATATGGTATTTAACGTTTTATACTTATATTATAGTATATACATGACCTTTTTATTTTATTGTTCACCTGCTTTGGCAATGAGTTATAATTGGTCATTTAAAAAATTGCGCAAGATATTGAGGAGAGAAACTGCGGGTTGGTGAGGGGTGTCACATTCCACCGCCGCGTAGGCCATGCTCTGCCCTCTAGACTAGAGGATGTATTGCGTAACATCCATAACAACGCTGAAACCGGACGGAGGTATGAAGGGTAGTCCCGGAGGCAACGTTTGGTACGAAAAAGGCCGATTCATACCTCCGGATCCGGACGAATTTCGTCCGGATCCGGAGGTATGAATCGGCCTTTATATGTAACGCCACCTTCTGTGTGGATGTTTTGCGCTCCACACGTACAGCGGTTGATTCTGATGTCTGTGCCCGAGAGAGGGTGAGCTTCTGAGGCACATAGTATAACGCTACGGTGTGTAGCACATTTCATATACAACATTGCTCATTATAACGCAAATGCATTGTAGCATTCCTACAAATCTCTGCCCAAAACACTCTTTTTTAAAAAATGCGTTCTCTTTAGATCCGTTTGTCCGTTCTGGGCTACTGTAGAAACATAGCACTGAAAGAAGACCCGCTCCGTGGAAGACCTAAAGGCTCACTCCGAAGTTGTGAAAAAAAATATTTATGTTATTCTCGTGGGATTATACACTAATTAAAGAATTCTTTTGAATATTACATTCTATTCCAGGTCTAGATTCCACTGAATTCAACACACTGCCCTTTAAACAGACACTAGACGTTTCAGATCGCTATACGCACTTCAAATGGAACTTCCAGGTTTGAAGGGAAATCCTGTCTGCTCTGGATCAAAGTGATCCTGTTGAGAAATTGTAACGTGCAAGGAAAATATATAAAAGCCCAGTCCATGCGAGCCTGCGTGTGGAGCTCCAGCAGGGGGACAGGCGGCCGGACCAGGGGCAGTAGTAAAGGCCTGAAGACATGCCCCACTACAGGTCACTGCACTAAGCTCCTCTCCCTGGGCTGGTGGGCCATCAGAAGACCGCTTCTGTTGAGTAGTGCAGCTCTTGCTTACGGTGTGGTTTTTGATGTATTTACAAGGAGCTTAGCAAGGGAATACAACAGTTTAAATGAATACCTTTGAGAGAGAGAGAGAGAGAGAGAGAGAGAGAGAGAGAGAGAGAGAGAGAGAGAGAGAGAGAGAGAGAGAGAGAGAGAGAGAGAGAGAGAGAGAGAGAGAGAGAGAGAGAGAGAGAGAGAGAGAGAGAGAGGCTTCTGATTTGTTGTCAAAAGGAAGTTATGCATTCACTTGCGGAAGGAATTATGAAATTCTAGGAACATTTAAAGGTATTTTCTGCCAAGGCGATGGAAAACTTTGGGATAATATTTGGAAAAGGGATTTTGTATGTTTAAAGGCCAAAATTTTAGAGATGAAAACGGACAACCAATGCAACCAGACAAAAAGACAAACTGCTTGTTCACATTTGCGCATTGAAACACTGCAGTTCTCTGTCAGTTCTCAGCTCAGTCTTCATCATAAACATTTAATCTCACTAACATTGTGCATGTTTGACTCGTGACCGCATGCTTAAGATGTGTGTGTGAGTAGGAGGCGGAGAGGTCTGTGAGTGAGATGCCCTGTGTGTGTGTGTGTGTGTGTGTGTGTGTGTGTGTGTGTGTGTGTGTGTGTGTGTGTGTGTGTGTGTGTGTGTGTGTGTGTGTGTGTGTGTGTGTGTGTGTGTGTGTGTGTGTGTGTGTGTGTGTGTGTGTGATGAACTGCGCGTACGTGTGTGTGTGTGCAGAGCGCACCTGTGTTTTTTTGTTGAATTATTCACACACAGTGTGGGTCTCTTCACTCAAATAGAACTCCCTTCAACAACTGACCCCTCCTCACCTCCCTTCATCCCTCCATCTTCCCTTAAATATTTATGAATAAATTGCGCGAGCGTGGGCCGAGAACTCTTCTTTGGGATCCATATATATTATTTTTCTCTTCTTCCTCCTCACTATTTATTTTGTGCGCGGTTGCACTCTGACAAAGTTAACAAGCCGCGGTTCTTCAGAGCTGTGATTCTGCCCGCTCCACTCCCATCGTCGAAGGGCCCTCGGTTGCATAAGGGCCGGTCTATTTCTGGAGCGCCAAGCCAACACGCCTCCGTGAGGACGGGTGCTCGCCACGGCAACGGCTGTCTTCACTTAGGTCGGCCGTTAGATTCCCCAAACAGCATCCGCTTCCGTGGCCAATCAGGACGGAGACTGAACAAGGTGATGGCTCTGTCCTTTCGGCGTAATGCGACATCATTCTGGATCCAGGTCTGCCGTTTGCTGTCCTGGGTCTGCTATGTGTAAAAGATGCGTTGAACTACAATACTGCGTGCCCTCCATACTAAATTGACTGTAGCCGGCTAGCATTATGGGGAAGATTAAGAGGAATGGTGTTTTGGTCTCAGCTTATTTTCGGATAAAGAAACTGTGTTAAGCTGTGTCTTATTCCATCCGGAAGTCTTTATCAACAGATACATTTTTTTGTCTACCAGAGTCTAACTGCTGCCTCACTGCTCTGAGGTTATTTGAGGTAAGAGGGATGAAGATGGATGCTGCCTTTTAGTCTGGTTTGTGTCCATGGATCCATCCATCCAGATCCATCCATGCACCCATCCATCCATCCATGCACCCATCCATCCATCCATCCATGCACCTATTCATCCATCCATGCACCCATCCATCCATTAATCATCCATTATCCATCCATCCATCTATATGTGCACCGATCCATCCATCCATCTATGCATGCACCCCATCGATCATCCGTTATCCATCCATCCCTTCTATTGGATCATCACGTGATCATGTGAGCGTTCTGTTGGACCTCTGTGATGCTCCTTCTAACGTCCGTGTTTACCCGCTCTACTTACCACGTTATTATTAGCCCAGCATTGTGCTGAGCGAGCGTTGAGTGGGTTTCTGCTGAGGGGGCATTGTTTGCACTGGTCTAAAAATAAGAGCTTTCTCACCCCCCCCCCCCCCCTGTGCGTGTCCTTGTGGACAGCCAGAGCATGGGGTTGAGGTGGGTGGGGGGTGCAAGCGTCTCATCAAGATGACAACACACTCACGCACACAAGCATACTCACAGCTGGATATGAAGGGCATGCTTCCAGCCGGGGGGGCACTCAAGGTGAACAAGACACACAGAGAGGGAGGGAGGAGGGAGAGGTGTGTTGCGGGGAGGGCGGGAAGGGATGAGGAGAGGGAATAAGGGGGAGGGGGAAGAGTGGGAAGGAGAAAGGAGGAGAGAGAGAGAGAAAAAGAGCCATGGGGAGGGGGGAGAGAGACAGAGATGAGGAGATCGAAAAAGAGAAAGTACAGAGTGGAAAAAGATTAGAACGAAATACTGATGGCGGGATGGGAGAGAGAAAGTGAGAGAGAGCAGTGGAGGTTAACGTAAAAGACGGAGCTTGGCCGGAGAGAGGGGGATGTCTGCGGGTCCAGGTCTATTCCTGACCTCTAATCAGCCGCAGCCATCGTCAACCCAGTGCCTGATACAGCCCTCATCGCCATCTATTCACCCTCCTCTTCATCATCATCATCATCATCATCATCCTCATCATCTGTTCCATTGGACATGTGTTAAGTCTCGGTTAAGGCAACATGTAACTGATGTTTTGCCGCTCATAGCCACATAATACGTAACAATCTGCTATTCGACATCAGACCCTGTAGCCTAACCAGAAGACCAAAGGTTCGATACCCGACAGCCCCGATACACACCAGTGACTCCCCGCTCGGGAAGCCTCGTCTCATTGCAGTGCAGAAAATGATATTTATTAGATCAGCGGAACAATCCCTGGGAAAACTGCTGTACAAACAGGCTGAAGAGCCTGTGGAGTTAATTTGGTTATCTCTCATCTCCTAAATTACCATTCCTTCCTCTTAAGTGGCCAAGCATGTAATCAGCGGAGCCCACTCTGACGCTCGCTTCGGCTGGAACCCGCTGGATCGCCAGAGCGATCAGTGGAATGACTTCCTCCTCGTCATCATCGGCATCCTCTTCGTATCTCCTTGGAGCACTTCATCAGTTCGTCTGAAGGGACGCCAATCAATCCAAACTGGTCACCCTGCTGCTCTCGGACCTTGCATGTGTGCGCGAGTGTGCGTGTTTAGCAGTATTGGTACAGCTGCAGATGCGAGGAGGCCTTGAGAGGCAGTCAACAAATGTAGGCTCTCTAATGTGTCACAATGCATTATGGGTATTTGGTATCTAACTTTAAATGCCCTTGGTGATGTCTAGATCCCTCAGAAGGAGCGACTGATTGACAGATGGACGCCTGGCCAAGCAGAATAACACACAAGGGAAGGAAGGGTTGGGAAGGAAGGGAGAAAGAGACAAGAGGAAGGAGAGACCGGTGGACAGACTAACGGACCACAGACTGTTAATCTGTAATCCTCAGTCTTTGGCACACTTGGGTGTCAGCACAGCGGCTACACTAATGGAACGCAAGGTGAGGGATTTAAGAGGTTCCTGAAGCTCTTACCTAATAGGACTTGAGAGACTGTTCATTGTCAGAATGAACCGCTGAAGCTAGAGACGCTGTTTAACTTTTCTCCTCTACCAGCAGCTTTCACCTCTCTTCCGTCACCGACTGAAACACACTCAGGACTCCTGTTAGTGTATCTTAGCTGAGCTCATTAGACAAACAAAAAACATCTGCGAATTTTCAGTTAAATTGATGATATCACTGCCAGCGGCAAACTGCTATAGCTACGTAAAAACAACGCAGTGAAAGAGAGGCAGAGAGAGGGCAAGAGCAAGATTGTAAATTATTCTGTGTTGACATTAATATAATTTGGTTGACGAAATATGAAGACGTAAGAGAGAGGCAGAGACAGGGAGTCAGAGAGAGAGAGCGAGTGAGAAAGCAATGGAAATAGAATGACATAATGGCACAAACTAACAAAATGTTATGGAGGGGGGCAGGGTGGTTGGGGGGGGGTATACTAGCACCGGCAGGCTGCTCGTTAACAGCTGCCTGCTTGACATGAGCAGACAATTAGGTCATAGTTCTGACAGCCATTTCTAACTTCCTTTATTAACTGCCTTAAAGCCTCACTGTTAACGCTCGCACCCAGGACACACACACACACAAACAGAGCAAGTCTTCATTTAGCCGAAATGTGTGTCATGCCAACAGCCTCCGTCAAAAAACCCTTAAAGGGTACCAGCTTCCAGCTCACCTAGGATAAGTTGCTAACCTGGCATTCGCTGGCTAACCTCGGCCACATTGGCAAACTTTGGTAAGCTGACGCTTCGCACGTTAGCTAGCTATGTTCATGCTCGTTCACATTAGCTCACTTTGCACAAGCTAACTAAAGCCACCCATGAGTATGCTAGTATTTTGATAAATTCCATCGCCTTGCAGAGGGAGCACGGTATTTAGATGTGAAATTGAAAGGGGGGGGGGAGAGAGAGAGAGAGAGAGAGACAGAGAGAGACAGAGACAGAGACAGAGAGAGAGAGAGAGAGAGAGAGAGAGACAGAGAGAGAGGCTGCTACTGATGGTTGTTACAGTGTGTGTAGCCCAGTGGACCTGAAGGAATGTGTAAATGTAAATGAAGCGAGATATATTGATGGGCTATAAAAAGATAATTTGAATTGAACATTTGATTCGATGTTATTGGCCCGTCCGTGGGGATTTCCCGCCTCCTTTCGGGGTGGCGAGCTGCAGTTCATCATTCATGAACAGCATCACCCAACCAAGGTTCAAGTTTATCGTCACAGGCACAGAACAATGAGCAGCAGGCACTGAAGGCAATTTCGGCAAAGTCTTGCGGGGGGGGGAAGAATAGTTAGAACAACGACAATTTCCTCGAGATAACGGAAACAATAAAATACAATGACCTGGCAGTGGAGACCCACATAAATTATGATAAAACATCATTGGACTGCTTGGTCTCTAACATTGCGGCCAGTCAATGCATTCTCCCTTATACATCATTTATGTCAGCGTTGAACTGTGGCAAATGCTCCTGCACTTAGCGTGTGTCACATGTGTTTATGTCCAGTCCATTTCCATGCCGCAATGAACCAAATAACCGAAAGTCCAACAAGTTTTCTTTTGCCACTTACCGAAAAGTAATCAGGAATTCTGTACAGATGGTTTGTCCAAAAGAAGAAAGTGGAAGGTCAAGTGGCCTACCTAGACACAACAACTACATTATGCAAAATTCAAAAAATATATTTAAAAAAATGGTGAATTTCAAACAATATTTTTATATAAGAAAACTCTCAATGTATCCTTCCTTAACTGATGCAGCTGCTACAATAAGAACAACTGCATACTCGCTCTTCATATAGCGTGGTTAATATTGAATTTTAAGTGGATATTGTTGAGAGCAGTTTCATTGCTTTAAATAGAAGCTTTAGCATTGGAGTCAGACAGAAAATGTGTTATTTTTGCCAATATACGCAGAGCACAGAAAAGAAGATCCATAAGTGATAATTTGCTGTGCAAATTGTGTCTCTGCTCTCCACAGAGAAAATGGCTGGAAAAAGCAAGTGTGCAGTAGGAAGTATTTTCGACTTGACTACATTGATAATAATGAACTACATTGATAATAATGATCAATGTTTGATCTGTCAGGGATCTCTGTGTAGAAATATGTTACAAATGTTTACGTCGAACGTTCATTTGTAACGAGAGCATATCATATATACATTTATATACACAAGGACAAAGATATATAGAGAGAGAGGTGTATATATAAATATATATAGTTGTATTATTATACTACAAATTGGAAAATGGAACAGAAAAAAATTAATCTGGAGAAAATTTGACGGATAGACAAATAGGCTAGGCTAAAAATAAACACAAACAGGGTTTTGTATTTTAAATGTGTTAGGTTTCAAATACATATTCAGCCACTATCGGGTGGAGAAAATATGTCGGCCTCCAGACTGAAATACACTGAGGACTCCTGTTAGTGTAGCCTAGCCGAGCTCAGACAAACAAAGGCATATGCCTGCCTTAGCTCTAATTTCACCAAGTATGTGGTAGTGGGTAAAGTTGGTATATATATAAAAAAAAAAGATCATGTATGAAATCCAAATAATAAGTGAAGTAGAGGGAGAGCGAACGCAGTCTCACAAGCAAGTGTTTGTTTTTTTCCGATCATTATATCTATGGTACACGCATGCGATAACGGGCATAGTAATGATATCCCTTCTACCGGCCTACTGCTACTTTAAGTTGAACACACATACAACGCCGTGAGAGAGGCAGAGCGAGGAAAAGAGATTCTCAATTATCCTGTGTTGTCATTAATACAATTTTGTCATGTTATGCGGCGGCAACGTGAAAATGAAAGGTAGAAGGCAATGGGAATAGAATGACATGTTGAAAAACACAGCCACTATGGGGTGGAGAAAATGTAATCCCATCACATCAGCTCATTCATCACTGCACACAATGCAGGTACCACAAATATACAACTCCCATTTATACTCATTTATAATTTAATAGAGCCACAATAAGAAAGAGAGGAAAAGCCTAGTCTATTTGGATCAATGCTGTCCAAGCAGCATGGCTATTATAACAGCCTGTTCAGCCAGCTGAGGCCCAGGTGCATATGTGCATGTGCATGTGCGTGTGCGTGTGCGTGCGTGCGTGCGTGTGCGTGCGTCTGATGTATTCTGTTTGAGGTCAGTGATTCCAGAAGCCAGTGCGAGCCGTGGAGTTTGGTGATCTAAAAGAGAAGAGTATTGATTTAATTAATGATCTTAGGCTGCATTTGGCTGCCTGTGTGTGTCTGTGTGAGTGTGTCTGAGTGTGTGTGCGTGAGTGAGTGTGAGTGAGTGTGTGTGAGTGAGAGTGTGTGTGAGTAAGTGAGAGAGTGTGTGTGTGTGTGTGTGTGTGTGTGTGTGTGTGTGTGTGTGTGTGTGTGTGTGTGTGTGTGTGTGTGTGTGAGTGTGAGTGTGTGTGTGTAGTGTGTGTGTGTGAGAGAGAGTGTGAGAGAGAGTGCGAGTGAGGTGCGAGTGAGTGAGTGAGTAAGTGAGAGTCTGTGTCTGTGTCTGTGTGTTCAGTGCCCTGGTCTGGCACTCAACGAGCACGTTGATTACATATATTTGAACATATAGATCTTTCCAAACTGCCACAGGGGGAAACATAATTGACCTCCAACCACTGATTCCACCCACTCAATGGATATGGTGAGAGACAAACGCTGTTACAAAGCTCCAGTCAAGGGCACACAAACAACCACTAAAGCTCAAAGGGAAATGATGCAACATTGCTACTTTTTTACATGCATTTACATCGCTGCACAAAAAAAAGCAAATATACGAATATTAATAAGTAAATTCAATTCGGCAGTGTCTAGTCTAGCGGGTATGGTGTTTGACCCCAAGCTTAGAAGTTCTGGGTTCAAACCCCAATGTCCACAGCCAAATCTGTCGGCATCTGTGGGCAAGATGCCCCAACCCCTACCCGTTCCTGACTGACATGCCAGAAAGCATCGTCTTTGGATGAAATCGAAAATGACAGCCCAACACAGATGATAAGAAACTTAAGTGCTTCTTTCAGTTTCCCTTGTAGACCATCACCCTTTATCTCACAAGGACACCTCGGGCCTAAACATTTGTTTGTTGTAGAGCTGGAAACGGTTGTACGATCCCATCTGGACCAGAGTCTTCCTGGCAGAGTCAGCCAGTTCGGAACTGATCTTCTCAAATATTAGTCGGATCCAGGTTGTTTTCAACTTCAGATTGGTTTAATAATGTAAGGATTTTAGAATCATGTATCACTTTCATTCAATAAAATTATTCCCACGTGTTTTTAACATGGTAGCACTATCACTTTGCCATGTGTGAACCTCAACGTGGTAGGGGGAGCAGACAAACTTTGCATTCTTAGTAATGAAGGGTTCTGCCCGTTTCAGCGTTTAATCAAGGCAAAAACTTTGTACAAACCACCTTTTGTTGTTTGTCAGGGATGGAAAGTAGCTAGTTACATTTACTCGCGTTCCTGTAATTGAGTAGTTTTTTTGTGTACTTGTAATTTTTTAAGTGGTTTTTAAAATCTATACTTTTACTTTTACTTTGAGTATGTTTATTTTGAAGTATTGTAATTCGCTACATTTTATATCACCCGCGTTACTGAGTAAAAATAAAAAAAGGAAAGAAAATAAAAGAAAATACAAATCGCGGACAGCTTTTATATTTACGGGACAACACCGGAAACTACTGCATTGGAAGGGAGGAGAGGAGAACAAACTTGCGCCAAAATCAAATGACAACGACGACAATCATGGAAACAGACGACCGCAGAGACGATATAGAAAATAGTAGGCCTACAGCTGATGGTGAAACCGAAGTGAACCCCTGACCTTACATAAAGGACCGCTTCGGTTACAAGAGCCAAAAAGGAAACAGCATCATTATGCAACGTAAGATGTGTTTGCCGAAGAAGTGAAATAGCATCATATAAAAATGCATGGCATTGCTAACGTTGGTTGCCAGTGCACTAGCAGGCTATGTAAGGGTTAATATAATGCGACACGAGGGTTCCAGTTATCAGGAATCCACGGCGGTTCTCGCATCCACGTCGTCTCCATGGCGTCCATTAAACACAGTTATTATAACCTTTTTTTAAATAAAAATCGGTCTTACTCACCTTTTAATGAGATAACCATTGAAGATTAACCAGAGGACATTTTGTTTAGCCACTTGATTTTACTACTATCGCTATTACAGCTTTTGTGTTACGAGCGCCATCCTGTGGTGGCTGTTTCATGGCAGGATATTTTAGGTTTTATAAATCCCATATCAACAATGTTAGAGAATGATCTCCCATTCAAATGGCAACCTGTTTGAATGTAAATAGGGATATGAACCCATTCAGTTACATCAAAATTAACAACTGTGTGAATGTTAAAGTCATAGCAACAGTACACTTGAAATGGGGTTGTATGAGGTATGCTTTCCTATGCAGAGTCAATGTATTACCATATTGGACGGCGCTCAGTACTGTCAGTTTATATAATGTAAAAGACTAAATGTGATTTGAATTTAAGCTATGAATGTTAGTATTTTAAATGCGCTGTGTTTAATGAACACAATGTTGATTTACATGATTAAAATTTGTTTACAGAGGAAACATCCATCAAAGCTGAAGGCGGATGATAATGTAGTGCATTAAGCTATACCTGTTTTACAAGGTTAAGGACTGTTTAGCCCTGAATTTTCCTATTGCAATTTGCAAAGTTTTTGCTACAGAGGAAATTCAAACTCTTCAGACACAAAAAATTGTCTTCTTGTTTAGTACGTCCATGTTTCTGAAACGGGAGCTTAAGGCTAGCCTACTTATCTCTGAAAATGTATTCATTTACGACCAAGGTTTCTGTATCGATGCTGTTGTCTTCTGATGTGATGTGAAATCTTTGCTCCAAATTGTTTTTTTAAAAACTTATCTAAAGTATAATGACACAGTATGCATCCATTCATGTGTGGTGACATGATTTGTTTAATTTATACTTTAATTTGTAAAGGTGTTGCATTAATTAAACAAAACCAGTTTGAGATTGATATCCCCTTGTCTATAATGCCCTACACAGAACAGACCCCCGCCCCCTCCCGCTTTTTAAAAGTAACTAGTAACTTGTACTTTAAGTTCATTTTAAATCAGCTACTTTTTACTTTTACTTAAGTAGATTTTTTAGACCAGTACTTTTACTTTTACTTGAGTAAAATTTCAACCAAGTAATCATACTTTTACTTGAGTAGAATATTTTTGCACTCTTTCCACCTGTTTGTTTGTGATAAATTAGGGTTCTCTTGCACTTCCTATTTTAAATAATGGGTTATTTTTCTACTCAGAGAGGTCAGGTTCCAACTGAATCTTTCAGTTTTTCGGACTTCAATGATTTCGATTTCAGTGATGTCGGGTTAAAAGGCTTGCCCAATTCAAGCTCAGGTTGGGTTGCTGAACTTGATATCACACTGAGAAGAACGCCTGGAGAATCTAAATAGGGCCTGGTTCCCGGGCCCATAGGATATTCCCATGAAGGGGGAGAAATGCAGTGGTCTCCAAAGAGTGATTGCCGATTAGCAACGTTTAACATGCTGGCTTCCTTTAAAGACCTAGTCGCTTCTAGGGTGCTACGTTTGGCACACACGCGGTAATTAATACCAATTCTGATGCACTCAAGCAAACTTTATAATGGAAGATAATTGGATGGAAATTTGAAGCGGTGGTATGTGTTGTTCGTGCGTATTGTTTGTGTGTGCACACAGGGGGAGTTGTTCTAGGGTCGTGATCCCTTCTGAAATAGCCATTCAAGTCCATTTTTGCCAACCTTTTAAAAAAAGAAATGACAAAATAGAAAGTGCAAATGTAACAAAACAAATAGAACATTGATGACTATTGATCATTTAATTATTTACCAGAAACTTTTGTCTATTTTTCGAACAAAGACTGTAGACAATGAGGTCTGAGCCTTTTCATCATCTACCCACTCTTACAGATTCATGACAGTTGATCTAGGCTGCCATTTTTCCACACAGACAGGTTAATTCAAAAGACCCACGGTAAGCTGGTGCATGTAGTTCGACCTTGGTCACCCACGGAGAGAAACTTGGCGTTAAGCTGGATCCGCCGTTCTGGTGACATGAAGCGAGGAGAGCGCCAAAACTAGGCCACCGCCACATTTATCGCTACAATACGCGCATATGATTTGCACAGCTTTCATAAGATAGGATAAATTGAGCTGGTACTTTATTAATCCCAGACGGGATATTCCAGTGTCACAGCGGAAAGTACAGGGCAGTAGAAGAAACACATTTATATTTAGCAGATGCTTTCATCCAAAGCGACTTCCAAGAGAGGCTGAGAACGATCACAGCAACAGCATACAATCAAGCCGGAGTAACTACAAAAACTAAAGTAATTATGCTGCACAACCTAGTAAAAAAAACTGCAAGAAATTGCAGAGTAGCAACAGAAATACATGAAACTAGTTTATCATATAATAAAGGAAATGGAGAAAGCGTTGATCTTCGACAAACAAGTTACACAAGAACCCTGCGTGGCTGCATGTGTCACAGGGTCAACACTGGAAGGTTGCTAGTTCGAGCCCCAGCTCCTCTTAGCCAAGGGTCCCTGAGCAAGACAATGGACCCTAACTGTTCCCGACAAGCTGTCTTGACGCCTTGCATGGTCGACACCGCCGTTGGTGTTTCAATGTATGTATGAAGGGTGAATGTGAGGCACTATTGTAAAGCGCTTTGAGTTACCACTGGTTGTAAGAGCAGCGCATAAATGCAGTCCATTTACCATTTAAAAATGAATGTTTGTTTATTTCACAACTTAAAATAGGTCACACGTAGAACAAAAACAAAAACAAATCCTATTGCCAAAAAACGCTAAATCCAATGCATTGAAGTTGATTGGATGGGAAAGGGCCAGGCGGAGATCCATTGCATGTCGGTCAAGATAACACCCAGGCGAACACACATGCGTTTAGCAAAAACACATGACTGAGGGCTACACATACACTGGCTGTGACATGAGCGTAACCCTGGCCACCAGAAGGGAAGCCACAAGGAACTGGCCTTTGACGAGTCCTGGCCTGACAAGGGTTTTACGGAAACAGATTGGCCAGCATGCTCCTGCCAGGGACCAGCCTGTCATTTGGCCCAGAGGTGGCTAACCCAGCCTTGCTAAAGTTAGCCTAGCTTTTCACCAGCGTGACCAGTGGGAGAAGTAGCTTAGCCTAGTGGATAAGCCTTTATTTTCCCTTTTTTGCTTGCAGTGGCTGCTCCACTTTGGCCTCTTGTTTTCGTTTTGAAACAGTCAAAGTGGTAAACAAATGTTTCTGCCAGACCATACTTTATGTGGGTTTGTCTCTTACTTTGTAGTTAACCAGACTCTAAAACAGCGATGGCAATGCCATGTGCATTGAAATTCACTAACACTATCAAAGGAGGCCCAGACATTGTGTCTATTTAACTAATTATTTGTCTAATTATTCGCTGAAGGCGAAGGGATTAGTGGGAAATAGCCCCCCGAGACTGAAGGTCGAGGGGGCTGTTCACTATTCACGGGGCCTGAGGTGAATAATTGTTTTAGTATATACACTACACTTTAACACTCCAAAAATAAACCATATAACACATTTTGCCGGGATTATTATTTTTTTATTAGCGGTTTATTTATTTTTTTGTGTGATGAGACGACCATCATGCAATATCTCGAGTTTGAGATCCCAAACATGGGATATTGCCCAATATCCCGAGATAGTGAACCAATCAAATTGCGCCCATTTTAGGGGGTTCATGTGTAGCATATACTAAATCTGATTATACTATGAGAATCTAAGTGTACCTTTCTGTACCCTTGTGAAAACGTCCCAATGACTCAAATACCATAACCTTCAAGAGAGAAACCTCCTCTACTGCTGTGGCCTTGCTTGCCTTTAACTTTGACTTTCAGTTTCACTTCTGGTTGAGTTCCTCACAGCCCCTGGCTCTGGCTGACTGATGTCTTGTGATGGCAGGAAAAAGACATGCGCTAGAAGTATTATCGCGAGCACAAACAGCTAACCCCAGCATATAGTCTGACCTACACACTCTCGCCTCATATCCATCAATATTTCAAGCCAAGCATCCCCATGGGGAGATTATTGTATGATGCTGAGATAGACTAGCATAGCAATACAAGACCAAAGAGGCCCCAAGTTATTACATATAGCCAGGATCTGAAGGCCTTGCTGAAGACCACATTTTGAAAATAAAAATCAAAGTGGGATTTGGTTTTCTGACCAAAGAAGAGAAGGTGGGTCCTTTGGTGGAATAAAATAGGAACAAACATCCCATAATACATATAGAGGCATGAAACTAATGGCTTAAATTATGCCAACTACTAAGTATATTTTAATTTGTTGTCTTTATTCAATTTTATTTTAATATAGATTTTAAAATGTAACAATGTTGCATTTCTAATGTGACAGTTTAAACTCATAACAGTATAGGACAAAATGGAGGAGGCTCAGAGGATACTTTTGGATTGCTTCCCTATATTTCCCAGCTTACAAGAAAAACACACGCGCAGGCAGACAGTCCATCTACCATCTGATAAACACACACACACACACACAATTTGCGCTCCATTGAACTTGTAATGGCGAGTTGGCACAATGGCAGCTGAAACTTCCTCGCTAAACAAACACAGAGCAAAACATGACCAAGTCACATCGCTCCAGGACCAGAAGCCAAGCCATACCCGCCGAGGGGAACGGGAAAAGGGAGGGGGGAAAAGAAATAAATGAAACCGTTTGCAAGGACAGAAAACAGCTGGGTGCTTCCAAACACTTTACCACAATTTTTGAAAATACGATGCAACACTTAAAACCTAGTTCAACGTTTTACCAAGGAAAATGGCAAGGCAGTTTTCTTAACTGCATGTTCCCCACTTTTTTTAACAACAAGATTTCTGGCATGACTTGGAAGTGTACCGTAGCAGAGATATTTTAAATTCAAAAGCCGCACCAACCGATTTTAAAAATTTGCCTTTATCCTTCCCTTCTCTTCCCTGCAGCGACTTACTGGTTTGGAAGAATCGTGAGCCTCCCAGTGAGTTTCCGTCCTTCTCCCAAAAGAGGGAACACGAGCCAAGGTATACAGTATTTATCCTATTAGCCGTGTGCGCCTGGAGGTGTGTGCTGGGACACCGTTGTCTCTCTCCCTCTCTTTTTATTCTCTCTCTTCTGCTCTTCGCTTATGAATGTGTTTGGTGCGTTTCCACAACGACAGAAAGAGACTATTTAGGCACTCTCAAATCTCCTTGGTTTGACCTTCAGGTCCAAGGATTAGCCAGACCAAACAAAATGGCGCAAAGACAAAGTGTTCCACAAGGAGAAATTCCTGTACATTTTTTAAACAAATGTTATTGCAATGAATGTTTTATAGAAATATGTAAATAACTTCCCCTAGAGCGACCCTTTTCATTCTCGAAAACAACTGAGCCAATATTGGTTTCTCTCTGAATTCAGGTCTTATAATGCAATTGGTTGCCATGACATTATTTTCTAGCATTTTGTGAGTTATTGATGATTGAATCATAAAATAAGTATGTATTGTATTTTCTGTATTATTGGTTATGACACCCCAAGGTCCCATGTTGAACTAATAGAGTACAATTCATATGATCTGCTAAGGGCAACATCATAAGGTAATGAAATGACCAGGGGGATCATGCTAATACCAGATTGGGTTCAGAAACTGTGTAGCATATGGTTTTGCCCATAGCATGTGCTGGGCTCCTGTAGCACATGTCACATCACATCAGTGCTATCTGTAGCTACTGCTGGTTGAATCCATACGCTATCTTAATCGCTTTTTTCCTGCTGCACGATACCACGCATTAGGAGTATGGGGCTGTCTGTATGGAAGGACAGAATGTATACACAAAATATAAAAAAAACAACATACAGGGTACGATATAAAGTCTATATTGTATCATTTATTCCAGAGGCCAGCTCAAGGATTTACTGTGAGTGTTGTTTACCGTTTGTAGCTGATCATTGCCCCCACATCATGTGCCTTCTTTCCATCGCAAGACCAAAATATCCAGAGGCAATTTACACAACCCTGAGCCACAATCTCTAAAAGTAGATGTGTGTAGCGGCACCACACCCTCCCGCCTAACACCGAACACGTGTAGCGCAGTGCTGCGCACATCCACAACACACACAACACACTCACCCCCCGCTCTCTCCGAGGCCCTAATTATGGCCTGCCCATTAATCAGACCGAGCTGTAATTAGACCACTTTAAACATGTAATCTGATTGGAGGGGGTTAGGGTGGTCACAGCAGCACGTCAACAGGGCTGGTTAACGGGGTTGAGGTGGGCATAAGAAAAGACTGAAACCAATGACATCATTTTAAAAATCTAACAACAACACCATGAAAGTTATAGGAATGACTTTATTTATAATAGTACTGATTACATTTGTTAAGAAAAATGGGTATGAGTGAAATGTTAAAAATAATGGTGTATATTTAAGTAAATAGGCAATGCATATATATTGAATACATAATTACATTCAACAAATCAATTAAATAAATTACTCAAAAGGCTTAATATGTACGATTTCCGCATTCAATTTATTAACCAGTCGCAGTTCTATTATGTCATGTAACAGGCCATTTTTAGAGTAGAGGGTTTGTTTGATTTCATGCTGATGTGAGGTTAGCTTTATATTCCAACTTAATTTCATAGAGCCTACATGTTTAAGATGAAGATGTAGGCAACACTATGCTCTGCGATCATTGCGCCATGTTTGTTGTGGTAATTAATCTCAGATACATGTCATTAATGAGCAAGTAGGGAGCAAGGTGAACTTGCTCAAGGATGTCCACAGGTAGGATGCAGACGTTAACACCCTAACTAATAGCCAACCCTGGAGGAAGACTATGAGGAATATTTTTTTTTTAGGACACGTCTTCAGGCCAAAATATTTGGTTTAAATTCAGAGCATGATCATGGGAAGATACAGGCAGCAAAACTACAGGTCCAAGGAGAATGTATTCAAATTCCTGTTCAATTGATTAGTATTTATCTAAAGAAGGATTATATCATTTGTATATAATTCTGTATGAGAGTCAAGACTAATATTTCAACGACAACGACGAAGGCGACTGAGGTGATGGGGAGATATGGTGGATGTGATAATACACACACAGCCTGAGTAGCGGAGCTCGGTGATGTACGGAGGTTGTAAACCCCAGTGAGTGCTTTAGTGTTTATTTATTTAGCAGGGGCAAAGGACCCGGAGATGAAAGACACCATGTAATGGGGAGCCGAGGTGGTTTGAAATGATGTGGTGTTCACAAACACACACACAGCTATTGGAGTTCAAACGGAGGACTCAGACTAGCGGTGTGAAATGCCAATGGTATTACGCACTTGCGCACGCGCACACACACACACACACACACACACACACACACACACACACACACACACACACACACACACACACACACACACACACACACACACACACACACACACACACACACACACACTTCAGCAGCAATGTTTTATGATAAAACGTGAAGTAGTAAAGTACAATTTTGTTCACTTTTTTAGGCTTAAGCTTAAATCTTTGAATCAAGCCTTTTTTTTAATGGATAAGCATCGTTTTTGTTTTGCGCTCATGGGCGAGCCTACATATGTGAATATGTGTGTGCGTTTGTGAGTGCGTATGTGTACTACGTACACACAAGCACAAGTATGTGTGCAGCTGTGACCGCGTGCGCTCCTGTGACCAAGTTTGGTGAGGTTGTGTCAGCGCTCGCCTGTCGCCATCCATTATGGAAGCGCCTTCGTAGCGCCGCCAGCGCTAATAACAACACCCGGCCTTCATCACGTGTCCAATGAGCACACTCATCTTCGACAAGATTGGCTCGTTCCACAGCAGCAGCCTAAACAACGTCATGTTTAAGTGTGCTAAATGACCGTTCCAGACGCGGCCAGGCTGGTCCTCATCCTATCGAGGCTACAACAGACGTCGCCTGGATACAGAGCAGACCCGCTCCTCGCTACACCCGCTACACCCATATGCTACACCCATATAGCGATAGCACCAGCAGCAGTGCCCTCACGTTCCGGTTGTGTCTGAATGAGCACATTGTTTTGAGGGGGGGGGGGGGGGGGCTGCCTGGCTTGCGTACCCCAACCTTGGTTCCAAAGCACACAGTGACCCTGTTGCTACCTCCATCTGCCTCCTGTCAAGGAGATACACGTCGCAGATGTGTGTCTGAGTGTGTGCGTGCGTGACCTTCATTCGCCTTTAATCAATTCGTAACGTACTATTCATGCAACAAAACATACAAAGTGCTTCACACGACCCAACAAGAACAAAAATATAATGTTTGAAGTGGAATAAAAAGGAGTCACGGATGTTTAAAATAAAGTTGAACTTAATGAGTCTTTCTACAGACATCTACAGATTGTGTTCGCCAAACCATAGACACTAGATGTCTTGTACAGTGAGCAGTGTACTTGACAGCCAGAGCCAATACAACAACAGCCAAGCACCAGACAGAAACCAGAGCCCTGTCTGGACAGAGGGCCAGTGACTGCATGCTGTTATGCAATACAATATTAACCTAATGAAATTCTATGGGTGTGCTTACTGTTCTAATAAAACAGCACATTATAACACGGGCCCGTTGGAACGCTGCAGTTCAACGGGTTAGCATGAGGAAAGTTCATGGTTGCTTCCCTAACCGTTTGATCTGTTAGCTGTTAAAGCTATGCTTATGACATATACCAGTAGGTATTTCAACAATAATGGAAGTTTGGACAAAACTGTAAAATACTATGAATTGCATTTCCTCACCTGCTGATATTAAGACGCGGTTAGAGAGGATTAAATTCTGAGCTTATCGACTGGGTCCAGGAAGGTTGCTCATTATTCATGGGTTCAGGGCAAACAATCTTACGTTCTATTTACAATAATGGCAAAACCTAAAAATAACCCCACATGTGGTCATAACCACTGTGGGCATCTGGTATGGGTGGCCTCTCCCACCGCGACCAGACTGGTCTGCTACAGAATACCACTTAACCAGGAAGGTTATTACTTGGATAAATATATGGACGTAATGAGAGCTCAATTTGAAACGGTCATCCCATTTATTTTTAGTATGTTCATCAAAGGAAGGAAACCCACCTCGGGGATATGGGGGGGAGGGGGGGGGGGTGGACCAAGTTCCTATGTACATGCTCATTCTTTATTAGCTGAGCAGATATGGGGGGGGGGGGAAACTAGCCTGACATTTGGATCCAGAGTGTCTTACAAAACCACCAGTGTGTAGCCTACATTCTTGGCATGGAAGGCAGCAGTGAAAGTGACCCCCCAACCCCTGCCATGCTCTAGTAGCTAGCTTGATAGAACCAAAGGCAGAACGCCAAACATTTCATAATCAATCAAACCCCAGAGCCCTATATGCTATACCGGTTCAATAACACAGGACCACAGGTGCATTACATTCAATGGGAATCCAACACCTAGCCCCTGGCATGCGCTTAAAGTTAAACTTGACAGGATCCCAGAAAACAGAAAATTCCAATGGGAACTTGCCTTGTCTACTATAGGCAAGCTATTATATTCCAAAGAAACTCTGAAACTTCAATACAAATAAAGCAAGAGTGATTTGAGAGATCTTGGAAATTAGTCCTCCAACGGAAGCCCCATTAACAAAGAACTTTCAGGCCACGCTGGTGATTTTTCCCTATTCACAGATGCAGCTAGATTCAGGAAACGTTCTGTCTTGGGCCCTTTCACACAAGGCATAGCTATGTTGGAATGGATGGGCCTAGGGAGAGTCTAGCAGCTGGCGGTAATGCAACAATTATGGAACCCATCCACTATAAAACCTTGCAGACTGATACGAGCCCCCTTATTTCCGAATCGTCCAGTTTCCAGGCATTTTTTAAAAAGAATAAGCTGGTTTGCAAACCAAAGAAAGATATTCTGGTATTGTTATCGAATCAACCAAAGAGCCTTGGCATATTAAAATAAACAGTCACGGATAATGACATCTTATCAGCATTGTGTAGTAATCGGTTTGCTTGCTCCATGTGAAAGCGTCTTACGTCAGATGGGCGTTACCACTCTAGGCAATGTTACTGCTCTCATTCACAACACAGCCAAACCGGCAGTGATCCGGAAATATTACTAGGTCTTGAGCCGATGGACCATGAAGATGGAAGAGAAAGAGAATGGAATTAGGTTTTAATAAGCCTGTTAGTTCTACCAAAGGCTCTGCACTCATCATTCATCGGTCAAAGAGAGATGTAGAAACTGTGATCATTCTCGCGGGTGTACACCATTGTCAGTAAGACCCATCAGCACCAGCATTGGAAAGAAACTCCGGCACTTGTACAAAAAAAAAGGGCACTTCTTAGATCCCAACAAACTACCTTTTGTCAATGCTAGTTGAGCCAGGATTGTTAGCTAGAACCCATTCCCAATTATTTCTCAAATAACCTTTCTTAATTGCTCGATTTCAGCCATTGTATCAACTTCTTCTCTTTAAGCAGTTTGAACAAGACAGCAGTCCAGATACAGCCCTGAACAACGAAGAGCTACTCCTATCTGACTATTGAGCACTGATGGTAAAGAGATGTTCTGCATAAAATATATATTCCCACCACCTATCAAGTACAACAGCCTTGGGATATGAATAGCAACATCACGGTATTAAAAGGCCCAAATAAGGTATGGAGAACTGAATGAGTGTTTATTTATTGTGCATGTCATTACATTAATGGAAGTGAGATAGAAAATAGAGTGGAGCCCTGCCAAGGGTGGTGTTAAAAAATAAACCATTGCATCAACAGTGTGACATACGCACACACAAAAACTAATTGAACTTAAAACGTGAATGTGTGTTCGGATGAATTTAGCAACTGTGTGCGTAGTCATGTGTACAAATCTAGCTCTTGTTGCATCCTGCCAGTGTAAATATTTAAATATGGATGTTTGTACGTACATACTTGGTAAGTGGACGTAGGTGCATGTGTGTGTTCATTTGGGTGGAAAAACAGTAGACACTAAAGAGTGTTTAGCTCTGTATGGCTTTTACTTGGGTGGTGTCTCATTTGGGGGGGATGTTTTCTAGATGAGTAGGTGATTGATCTCCTAAGAAGAGTATGAGCAATCAGATGTACCGTGATTGGTCAGAAATCCAGGGAGACCGTGAGAGTCCTGCTTGTTTTAATGGAGAACCTCGTGGTCATTCTGAATAATACAAGGTTAATTTATTTATTTTCTCTTTTCCAGTCATTTAATGTACCGGTAACCTTTTGAGACTAGATCTCCAATATAACCTTTAAAGAAAATAACTTAACATAAGGAACCTTTCCTAGGTGCAACCAAGATAGCAGAGCACAATCCCAGCCAATGAGTGAGCTACCCTAGATGTTGCTGAGGAAAAATATTCAGGAGGAAGCAAAGTTACTGTTGGTTCCCCTCATCCCCATCTCGCCCCAGCACATCATTAATCCCAACAAGGGTGAACCGGAAATCTGGTTATTTACAAAAACACAAATTCCACAACTGAGTTTTCATAAAAAGTTACAAGTGGGTTTTCATCAGAAATTCTCATTCAAAATATTGCCCAAACTAAACCACATCTCATTCTGCACAGACCACTCTCAAATGCAATGACATCAATGTGTGGTGAAAATAAATGACTACAATCAGCAAGGTAATTCTTTCATAAGGTTACAAAGTAAAGTAACTGGTCCAAACTTGTCTTTGTTTGGGCATTTTGCATGCATCCTACCATCCATCACATGTATAATCACCAACAGTAATCCATCTTTGTCTCATAAAAGCTGTGTTTTGTAGTAACCCATCCTATCTGCAACTGATTAGGATTACATTCTCTGATGTGTACTGATAGCTGCTTTCATTAGCAAGATGGTTGAATTGATTCAAGCGAAGCATAACCTGGAAATGCTTGTTCCCATGTCGTCTGATTTATATTTTTTATATTAAAGGACTAAGTGACATACGGGATAACTTGGAACAATACTCTTGAGTCACTCTTGAGTACGGAAATAGTCAAACTTCCAACTTGTGAATCTGTTTTGGTGAAACTGGAAGATTTGCATGCGCCTGGGAACATGTATTCAAACAAGTCTTCAAGGACTTACCCTACACGGATCTGATTACTACACAATGCTATATTTGGCTTCAGAAGTGACCCAGTTTGAGACATAGATTAAGTATTCTTCTGGCTGAAAATACACACATACACAAACCTAGTCTAGTTTTGTCTTTCAAAAACCAGTCATGAATACATGTTCTCTAAGCATTGCACAAGTATTATTCAGCGATTCTTTGCAATTGACCGGAAACTGAAATGATATCAAAAGAAAAAAAAGATAATGATTGCTCTGTGTGTTGCTAGGTACACCTGGTGGTATTGCTTCTCTGCTTTATTACAATACGAACTGCCAGTGAGGTGCAGCAGTATTCTTAATAAATATGCAGTCCAGGGCTGCACTATATCGATAAAATATCAAATTACAAATTTCAACCCTGCCAACGGATTAGTCGCACCATTTTTTACATTTGTAGCAGTATTTGTACGTAATGGATTTATATGCCATCAGGTATTCCCTCATTACTTTGTATCCGTTACTTTTTCTGTGCCTAGCATGTCAATGTGTGGTTTAACCCCCAGCTCTCAACGTTTTGGTTTAACGGCAAATACTAGCTTACTTAAGAAGTGAATTGGCTGAGGTGACGTTGTTTACGTCCTGTTCCAACAGCACTCAATCAACCGAAACTGAAGCAATCATTCGAGAATTAATCCATGTGACCTGTAGCCCAAAGTAATAACACAGAAGTGGACATTAAGAGGACGACTGAAGAGGGAGGGAGGTACTCCACTTCATCAAAGCAAGGAAGCCCACCTCGGGGATATGGAGAGGGGGGGGGGGGGGGATCTGTAGACAATCTGCTAAACAAACTAAAACAATCTGGACTGAAAACCTAGAAAAACCTCAGCCAATGGGCCAATGCGTCCCTTATAATTAGCACAAAGCATTGCAATTACCAACTGTTTGTCCCGGTTTTTAACCAGCCAGTTGGGAGTCAAAAACACAGATACAACTATAGAAAAGGGTGGCCTTTTTAAACTTACTCTTCTGCTTGCTGGAAGGGGAAGTGTTGCCTTATCACAGAGTTCTCTTTAGGTCCACAGCCTCCTCTCTCATAACATACCTGCGAAGAAGATCAAACTTCAGTTTAGTTTTAAATCTGCATCCGTTTTGTCCACGCTTAAATCTGTACACCTTTGCAGAGCAGTGAATTGAATTGCATAACGCTGTAAATCCTTCTTGTTTTGGCCCACTTTGGACAGATGTTTTGTAATCAAATAGGTCTTATATATAGCGTTCCCCACTCAAAAACAATTAAATAAATCGCAATCATGGAGGAACTTGACTTTAGCGTGGATCCTCAAGGGAAGTCAAGTGTACACAGTAACTTGTGGTTTATTGAAAGTATGTGCCTAGTATCACTTCAGAAAAAGTCTACCACTTCTCATGACTCCACCAAAACAACTTTCACAGTGCAGTGCTACTTCAGTACAGAACACAAAGAAGATATTGAAAAAAATGTATGAAGCAGAATCTTTCCGGGGGGACCACTGTGCTGCACCACCCAAAGCACTGTCCCACCCCTGCCCCATGACCTGCTAACCTCCCCCCCCGCAGCAAGACACCCTGCGCTTGGGCCCTCCACAGCTACAGGGCCCAAGCAGAACCCAGGTTCCTGCAGCTCAACCCCCAGAACAGGAGAGGCAGGCAGCAGCAGCCCGGGAAGAGCAGAAAGCAACGAGTATGGAGGGCATGCAGCAGAGGTTGCGTTGTTGTCACGTGGCGTTAGTCAGTGAACTCCATTAGACGAGGCTCAAGGAGAAAGGCGACTTTGAGAAAAGTCACCGGAATAATGTACGCCGAATTGAATCAAGAAAAACGCATGCACCACACATGTGTGTGTGAATGGACAGACATTACAAATGTAGCTGGAAAAGAAACACAAAGAGTCTAAATCAGTACTTCTTGTCACATGTCCTCCATCCGTTCAGAAATATAAATCATTTGTTAATGTGCAAGCTTATGTTAACTGTGTTCGTATGGACACCTTAGTGGATAGAGTATTTTATCTAAGGCATACCTTTGTGTTTTTGTGTATGTGTGTGTGTGTGTGATGTGTGTTGTGTGTGTGTGTGTGTGTGTGTGATGTGTGTGTGTTGTGTATGTGTGTGTGTGTGTGTGTGTGTAATGTGTGCTGTGTGTGTATGTGTGTGTGTGTGTGTATATATGCCTGCATGGCATGCGTGTGTGTGTAAATGCATGTATATGTGTGTTTGTGTATATGCACGTGTTTGTGCATGTGCGTGCTGCATGCGGGTGCATATGCGCATCTCTTCATCATCTGTATTCCAGGTATTCACCAAGGTGCTCCTCCCTGCCCATGCTGCTGACATTATTTCCTCCTTCCTGTGGAGTCACTTTCCCTGGCCAAGAGCCACCTCCACATGGCCATACATCGTCACAGTAGGCCAACGCCTGCCGCCGCCGCTGCTGCTGCATATGCAGCCACCTCATCGGTTATCCGTATGGTACAGGTCCCCCAAAAGTCAACCCTAACCTGCACAACTTAACGTAGACTCAACGCAATTAATTTACTAATGAATATGGCAAATTCTCCACCAAGGGTTAATAAAGAATCATGTTATCAAAATTAACACAATGTGAGGTCATTGATGTCAGGCTATTTCATGTGTCATATATGTGCCTCTCATTCTTGTTGTGTTATTGTGCTGTTTCCCCTTTTTCAAGAAAAGTGAAACATAATTAAGTTTTATTGATTGAAACTAATAAAAGTACATTTTCTGAATGAACCGTCTTGCATTGAGGTGAGGTCTCTGTTGACTTAGACAAACACACAATAGAACACACACGCCAGGGTTGGTCGAGTTAAAAACAGACACTATTAAGAATAATTTAGATAGTCCAACCAGGGGGCTGCTACCTGTTATAATTGTATATAGAGTAGACTATTCTTGATAGATGAGCTGGATGATTTAGGATGATCACATCACACCTAACAAACTCAAACACCCGTCTCACATTCTAGATCATTTACAAGCATGTACCAAATAGAGGCTGTAGATGGCCTACAAATCCTTGACGTAATCCTATTCTTAATCTGTTCCAAGATACCAATGCAATTAAAGGAAGAACTTTCAAGATAAAGTGTTGCTCACACCCAGAAACCCAGTGTTGGATCAAAGTAAGCATTTGAATGCTGCAACGCACAAAAGGCGGGAAGAATGGAGGAATCTCGAGGCACAGCTTTTTCTTTGTTCAGATCCAACCTCTGTCTGTCCAGAATGGAAAATCGCAAAGGGTCAGCTGTACGTGCCCTGCTTAAATTCCTCTTACAAGGCAGAGGGCAGACTGGAATGAATACTGCGCCCAAAGAGAGGGAAACAAACGGAGAGAACGGAGGAGTCCTTCAAAATAAAAAAAGGTGTCACGTCAGCAGAGGTCAGGCATAGTTGTGTCTGCGTGTCGGATGTCGGAGAAAGAGCAGGATATGGGATCTGTGCTTGTTGTGAGAGGGGGGGTCAGGACACTAGCTATAGCCGCCTGCTATGCTTCTCAACAGCGCTGGCTGTGATGCTATGGTAGACAGGCTGTATATTTATAGCGGTTTGTTGGAACACGATCCCCCCACAATACTCCTATGGGTCTATCGCATCATTTATATCTTAGTTTTATTAAGATATTATTAATAATTGTTATCATTCATTTATTCAACAATATTTATCATTATAGGATGTTTGGTGTGGCAGAAAACAACATGTTTCTGACTTTGAGAAATAGCTAAAGCAAATATGAAATATTTCATATTTTGGAATATTCTTCCAAACTGTACAAAAAATGATATTGAGCCCACGTTGAACAGTATCTTGGCAAACACCTAGGGAAATATGGGAAAAGCAACCCAGCAAAATCACCACACGACACTGTTCTTATTATCTTGCTGAAGTGGAGGAGGATAACCTCCGGTTCACCCCAGGCTTGTGTTGGGGGTTTACCGCAACCAATCTCTTTCACCTACAGCGCTTCGTTTGCGACGAAACCCACAGGATCTGCAAATCCCATTCAAACCACATACTGCCTCTGTGTGTTTTCCCCTCCTCGGTCCTGGCATGCAGCTAACTAAAGCCCGGGAGCAGTCAAGGACAGTGGTTAATGCCGATTCCGTCGGAGAGAGACGACTTCTGAGCCGTTCCATGGTCGTGAATCAGGCACAATAGATGCAAGGGATGCAAAGGCTTCCAAAGAAAAGCTTTGCACACATTCAAGCCGCTTAGGACTGCAAAACCTGATGATCAAGCATTGTTTGGTTTAAGAGAGAGAAAAAAAAAAACATGAGCTTGATACTTAAGAGACCACAGTTCCTTGGCACAGTATGTGGAGTGCCATTCATAGAAAAATTACCATGATTAATGCAGGTCGCAGCATCCCGTTACGTCTTCTGGGGTAATGCAAATTAAAGTGACAAGAGCCATCCTCTAAATTGAACAGGTCTCCACTTTCCGCATCAAGTTCTCATTAAAATGATGGCACGCGAGACGGGAGGTTAAACAGTTCACCACCCGTCCACTGGCTGCACCCCCCCCCCCCCCCACCCCCGGTCATGGCTCAGCAGGTAGGCTAATAGCTCGGCTCTTTAAAGGCCGGTCAAGCAGGCACAATCAAGACATCACAGGCCTAATGAAAAAAAAATGGGTTTCACCAAAAGGAGATGCAAAACCTTTCTGAGGCCACCACTCCCAAACCAAACTGAATTGTGTCTAGCGATGGGCACTTCAATTGAAAAGTCTCAAATATAGATATGTATATACTTATACTTCATACACTTGTCGGAACCATTCAAAGTATTTGGTTTTCTGTAACTGGGTTTTATTTCGGAGTTTATTTATTTTATTTTATATTTGTAGAATTCAGATTTCCGATATGTATGTTTAAGATGTAGGCAGAGGTTAGGCATCTGGCTCAAGGACGCCTATAGGTTGGCTGTAGACATTGGGAATGAAACCAACACCCTTATATCCCTACCCATTCCTCACGGTAGTGCAAAGGGGCATTTACTAAACACTTTAATTGTTTTTCAATCAATATTTAGGAAATTCTATTCTTTCCCCACAGATCAATCAATAGGCACAGGTACAAACACGGGTGAGTGACCTTGCTGCTGGAAACGCCAGGTGTCATAGACACAACCACCATATTTTAGAGAGCGGATGCCCAGAGAGCAACAAATCTTTTGAAACAAACCTTTTTCATGCACTGCTGCTACAACGGTGCGGAGCTAGCAGCCTGACAGATGAAGGGCTAATTAGCCGTGTCGCTGAGAAACCGTTTTTACGCTTTCCTGATGGAAGCAGGCGGGAATGGAAGGGGAGTGAGTAACATCGCTCTACCCGAAAAACTAAATGGACACAAACACATTGCCAGGGCTGTGTTTGACCTTCAGAAGGGGCGTTTAACAAGAGAATCTGGCAGTTTGTCTTTGGTTGGACAGATACCGCTCTAATTCCACCACTTCAAGGAGGTAGGTTCAGCGGATTCGGCTCTAATTCCACTTCTTCAAGGAGGTAGTGCAGGGCCAACACTGGAGTCTGATTCATTAAATCTTCACTCAATCAATAATTAAATCTGATCCAATCTAAAGATAATGAATGGTATAAATAGCCTATTGTTCTCTAGTCAAGAGATAAAACAAAAAAAAAGAAACGCCAAAGCAAGCGATTTTGCTTTAGTATCAATAGTATCATTGACAATGTCATACTTATATACCTGGCCCTTTTAATCTAATCTGGTGATATTTGAACTCTATCTATAGGCAATGATGTAACCGTTTTTGCCCTGCGACATCCAGTTTGATTTGAGGGTGGGTTGGATTGAGCAGCTCTCAAGTATGATGGACGACGACCGTAAGACAAATTCACAACATATCTGTTGAAATTCCCTTTACATCCGGTGCTGATCAATAAATGAAATGCACTTGGAGAAAAAAACATCTGGTATCATTGGCTGGCTGTCAATCATTTCATGAGACCCAAATTAAATGATTGGAAGGCCCACCTGTGTGTCCACCTGAATTCTTTTTTTAAATTATTTTTTTTAGAAAAGAATCAAGCTTACATTGACCCGTTTCTCAGAATTGCTATTTTGTACGTTTGGGCTTGTTCGTGAGTTCTGTGCTCATGACATAGCCAGAATCCTAATGACTGCCTCCTGCTTTCCTCCACCCCTCTCTAAAACGTACACAGCAGAGCCCCTCACCACCGCCGCCACCACCCACGTTACTCCCCTGTTGGCTTGTAAACAACATCTTTCCACACTTCTGTTCATGTCTTCATGCAATCTGGCCATGCCTTAGAGAACCCACAGAGACATCCAAGTTCAACAACATAAAATGGCTGGTTGCCTTTCTTTTTAAAATCAAGGGAACAATACCCAACAAGGCTCCGAAACCAGGGCAGGCGGCTGCTTCAAGGCCAACAAGTCACGTCTGGTATTATTGAGTTTCCAAGCGAAGGCTTGCAGGCAAATTTCAATAGCTTACAATCATTTGTCATTATAGCTTTATAGATCTCAGGCACACTTGCTATAAAGAATGCAGTGAGAACACAGTGCGGGGATGAAGTAACAATAACAGGATTGTCACAATAATCCTTTGGAATGTAATGCGACACAAATATCACAATTTGCTCATCCATGCATAATTCGGTTTGAAACAAATCTATGGAGATTGGCGTTGTTTAATAAATGTGGTATTAAATAGATAAATGTGTCAGTATGAAATAAATGTGGTATTATGAAATAAAAGTCCCCTGAAATAAATAAAAGTAGTCATTTTGAAGAATGGCCTTTAAAAAGAAATCACATTAATTTCAAAATATTGACAAAGTTATAAACGTGCCTCATATTTATTTCAAAGCCATATTTATCACAGATTTATTAAATATTAAAATAGCATTCTAATGAAATCTAGCTGATGTTCATTCATAATGACTACGTTTATCTAAATTAATCCAACCACTTTAACAATACAAATCTCATTTTGAGAGGAATTTTACGGGATTATAATTTATTGATACTGAGGTGATATGTGGAGCACAGAGAGAGTAAACTAAATTAAAGAGGAGAAAGGAAGTACGGGACCCTTGGAATGGAATACATGTGTCCAACAAATGTCACTCCATGAAACATAACCATACATCCCAGTGATTCTGCTTCGCTGGGAGTAACACACACACACACACACACACACACACACACACACACACACACACACACACACACACACACACACACACACACACACACACACACACACACACACACACACACGATCAGCCAGAGGAGTTAGTGCATGTTGGTGAACAGTATAGTTGATGACTCAGAGCGTTCATTAGCAAGGGGCTTACAAGAAGCAACATGGAGGGGTCTTTCCTCTTTCAGAACATTACAACGCGCATGCAGGGCTACAGTAATGTGTGCAATGACGGTTTTATCGTACGATTACCATTGCATCCATGGTGCATGGTAAGCAGGTACATTCTGCCGCTGAATATGTTCCACACCCTCAGTCCTGCCCTCAGTCTATCATTCACATTCTATACACTTTGTTAGTCTTGATATAAGGATGTCCAGTTACAGTACAATACCATTCTCCTTAGTTTTATGACACATGGGCATTTGGAAATCGTTCATAAAATAGGCCAGAGATAGACCCGGGACTGATAACGATGCTCGAGAAACATTTCATGGCCAAGCTAGAAACTTTGCCATTTAAAAACATGGGGATAGACCACCAAAAAAGTACAATTGGGATTGCCCCAGACAATGGGCACATCTGCTCACCTTATGCCATAGGCTAGCTTAACAACAGAACACTGGGTTTTAGAACAGTGGTTTAGCTGCTCAAGGCTAGCTGAAAACTAGACCATTGGGTTTTGAACATTATTATAATAGCCAATGGTTAGCTGAACACCAGATCTTTGGTTTAGAACATAGTTTTATCAGCTCAGGGATAGCTGAATACCAGACCGTTGGTTTAGAACAGTGTTTAATCAGGGCTAGCTGAATATCAGACCGTTGGTTTAGAACCACGTTTTATCAGTTCATGACAAGCTGACTACAAGACCATTAGGTTTGGAACAGTGTTTTGCCTGCTAAAGGCTAGCTGAATACCAGAGCAATGGGTTAAGTGAAACATCCCAGACCAGATGGTGTGGTGGTGGTGGTGGTGGTGGTGGTGGGAGGTAAGCTTACTCTAACATCCGCACTGGCAAACACTTGGCCAGGCAGAGTTTTGACCCAAATCGGATGATATCAAAAACCCAAACACACCGCAAGTCCAAATCTGCTTCCAATCTAGTGTTTGTTCTGAATGACTGCTGTGTTGTAACCCACCAAAGCTGTCCCTCTTCGCCTTGTTTATTTCTTGTCTTTGCGTAGCGGGGTGCTTCGAGACTTAAGCAATAGAAACCGTCAGTTCCTTTACAAATGTATTCCTATTATTTTGAGAAAAAGATAATGTAGCAAACAACTGTCTACAAGCATGTCTGTTACTCGTAAACAATCACTCCATTGTGTGAGATGGTTTGTGAAAAGGATGTATATTACCCACTCCTAAGTTATGAAACCATAAATCAACAGAATTACATTCAGAATGAGTGGTAATTTAATTAGAACCGGATCAACTAAACCTAAAGTGTAGCTAGCTGCGAAAGGCATTGGATTAAATCGATTTTATAAAAATAACTAGTAAAAAGACCATAGCATACAGAATGAATAAACATTTCCTGGAGACAGCATCCAAGAGATCTATCTCAGGGATTTCGGATACAGAGGAGGAAATCTTTTCCCTCGTGGGAAAACTAAAATAACTTGCAATAACACTGCCACAGCGTGACATTGAGCTCACATTAAAAAATATCACCATAAATATTGAAGTATTTAAATAGTTCTATAGTATAATTGTTTTTTTGGGCATTTAAAAATGTGATTTTCTCAGTCTCTCAGTGGTGAAGTGGATACAATTTATAATTTAACAACCATTGTGAGGAAGTCATGGTTTTGCCCAAGGTAATCCCATCCTTTTAACAGCCTCATTCAGTCAGCAAAAACAGCACAGCAGCAGAAGACGCTTGCGGTAAATATGAACTCTGAATACCCAGCAGCCCAATCACACTGGGGCCTGACGTGGTCACATGGTCAACGCCGGAGAGCCCACGAGTTGCTACTCCCAACATTGATTGCATGAGGACTTAAAATTGGATATTGATTGCCGTGTCCATTCTCTGGCTTTGCTGTCAATCTGCCTGTTACGCAGAACCGCCAATCGTAGCGATTCTTCTGTGCTCTTTGTGAGAGAAAGGGATCACTTCTGACTGGCCGCCGTGTTGAGGATAATTTAGTAAGCAGTGTATTGAATGAAGTCGATGGAAGTCATTTTACCAAACATGCAATTTTTCAAAAGTTTAATCAGCCAGCCAAGGAAAATGTACAGCAATCTCTCTTGAAAGTACCGGTATTGATATTATAGCTACAGTGAAGTGCAAAGCAAGAAATGGAATGGTCTAAAACTACATCTACATTCACTAGTTGCATGGATTTGCTTCTTCACACCTTAGTGGCCTTTGCAAAGTTGTTGGCAAAAACAAAATAATTAGACAGAAGGCTGATGGCACTGAGCTGAGGGGTAAGAACGAGTTTAACATAGACGGTCACGGTTGATTGGATAGAACGCATCTTCACACTTCTGGTCATTGTAAGACAATAAGATGTATTTTTAGAATTTGCCTGATTAGGAACGTGAATGTCGAAGAAGTCACAGTCATAATAATTCATATGGAAGGGAATTTCTTTCTAATTGCACCACGGGATTTGGTAGTACTGGTGCTCATGGACGACTACAGTGTTGCCAGTGGGAGCACCGGGAGTCGTGTTGTGGGGTCGGTGGCTGTGGTAAGAGACCCCTTTCACTCCCTTAAAGTTCTTCCATTCATAAACCCTTAACACCAATCCCCACACCACCACCGCTCCCTCGCCAGTCAACCAGCAGCCCCGCCCACCCGTGACATCATAGCTTGCTGGCACGCTCTGACATGCGTTTTAACAACACCTCCTCCCACTCATAAAGTAGTGATGTCATGTTGTTCCGCGCGGCTATGGAAACGCCGTCTGCAGAAGGGTTTGTCATAACATCCAAATAAAAAGGGAGGCGAGAGATGAATGAGAAACATGTGGAGGGAGTCCGGTCTTAAGCTAGCTCCAAGTGCTAAAAAGACCTAGGAGACCGAGAGAGCAAGAGAGAGAGGGACACAGAGACAGAGATACAGAGAGAATGATGCAGTGAGAGAAGGAAACAACATTTGTTCTTACATGGAGTAAGACGTATAACTCTGATGGAGCGGAATTAAGAAGGGATGTTTGATGGATAAAAAAACTAAACAAAAAGAGAAACCATAGGCAACCGATGAATGGCAAGAGGGACTGGTCGAAATGTAATACGTGTGCGAGTGTGTGACTAAGCATGCGAATACGTGCAAGTCTATGCACATTTTATGCGTGTTTGCAAGTAAGTAACAACATGTGTATGTGGTGTTCACGTTTGTATGACGTTGGATATATTCCTGATGCAGTGCTTCTCCTTTCATTTCTGTTTCCTCTATCTCCCTCACCGCCTCTCTCCCTCACTGTCTCTCCCTCCGTATCGTCCAGGAGACAGGCTTCCTCCCAATCTTCTGAGAATGGAGACGGTGAATCTCTTACATTGCTGCGGTAATAAAGGGCTCCAGACTTAGACTTCACTATAACCTTAGACAAGGAGAACACACACACTCCTCCTTTCATCCATCCACACACGGGCAGAAGAATCCCCTCAGCACTGCTTGTCCAGTATTCCCCAATGAATTGGTATTGAGTGATTCAGGGTTTGCATGTATGATTCACATGTGAATGTGGGTCAACCCAACGGACCGCAACAGGCCAGGGAAGCACATCCAGGAAGCTAAGTCGCTGGTGGAAAGAAGTTGACAATGATGAAATAAATGTTGACAAAGCAACAGCTGAGCCCATGTAAATGGGTATTTTTTGTCTGCATCTGCTTCCACACACACATTTTTGATTATTCCCACAATCATCTTCATCATCCTCACCACAATAATCATCATCACCATCCTCATGACAACAATTATCATCATCACTATGACAAGAACCATCATCATCATCAGCATGAATCACCATGTCATCATAACTAATAACCTCATCAAATTTAGCTTTGTTTTAATAATCTCTAACATGTTTATCTTCATCATCAAAAAGGCCATCCAAGCTTGTGCTCAAATCGAGAACAGCAGTGTCACCGTGGCAACACATGCCTCGCTTGTTGTCAACCCTTCTTAGCAACCATCGCCAAATTATATTCTACGGCCTGAGGCGGCAGGAGGGTCGCGACAAAAGGACAGCCGATCAATCCGAATTAAAATCAGACCGTGGGGAATGCTTTGGGTGAAAACACACTGATAATTAAATCAATTAATATCAATTAAGTAAACGCGCAGCATGTCCTCAGCCAGCAGCGGAAATAAACATGCAAGTTTTTCATTTATGCCACATAATGTGATGGATCTGTTAGCACCATGGAAACATGAAAACGATACACGCTTCCAAACTACACACATCCACACTAGATGGTTGGGATCTGGCAATAGATTCCTAAAATTCCTTAAAATAGATTCCAATGGATTCTTCCAATCAGTGATTCCCAGAGGCTATTTAAATATCATATTCTTTGTGGTTTTGTTTATTCCAGCCATGCAGATTTTCTATGAAAAAACATTCTACATTAAAACAACAAATGAATGCTTTTATTTGAAAGTCCACTGCTCTGAGTTTACACAGTCTGATTATAACTAATTAAATCTCATCTTTAATTAATAACGTGGCAAATGTGTTTCAACCAAACACCAGCCAGCGTTAACTGAGCCACGGTGATGAATAAGTAATCAGAGGTGGTCCAGCCAGAACATGCCTCAAACCTAAAGGTCCCACACTCCATAATAGGTAGGAATGATCACTGTAGAGAGGGGGTGTGTGTGTGTGTGTGTGTGTGTGTGTGTGTGTGTGTGTGTGTGTGTGTGTGTGTGTGTGTGTGTGTGTGTGTGTGTGTGTGTGTGTGTGTGTGTGTGTGTGTGTGTGTGTGTGTGTGTGTGTGTGTGTGTGTGTGTGTGTGTCGTTGTGTGTGTGTGTGTGTGTCGTTGTGTGTGTGTGTGATGATAGCCCATATGCACTGGAAGCACCACGAATGAGGTCAAACAAGGTCAACAGTAGCCGTGTCAATGCATTAAAAGGGACAGGCCACTGAATGTGCATACATTAGCCCTTATTACCTCACGTTTTAAAGCCTTTATGTGTGTGGTATTCAGTTAGGATTTGCACCTCCCCACAATGACGTACACTAAGGTTGAAGCTGCAGAGACATGTCTCATTAAGGAGTAACTGCTCCTCTTCTGATCTGACCCAGGACAGGCTACGTTTTACTGGCTGAAATGTATAGATGGAGGGGTTGTGAATGGGAGAGGGTGGAGAGAAAGAGAGTGCATGCAACTCCCCAAAGTGAATCATGAATAAAACAATCCTGCATGTTGCGACCTCCAAGTCAGACAAGGACACACACACACACACACACACACACACACAGCAGAGAGAGTATAAAGGCCAAGGATTGTAGTAGATCGCGTCACTCAGAGAGGTCAGAGGTCGGCTGACCGAACATCCTGTTCCTCTTCCGCCAGACAGCGGTGGAATTAGCGACAACACTTTCCTCAAAGTTGCCGAAAAGACACCGAACTTCCAGCCAATCAGGGGGACAGTGATACCCCAGGCCCCACCCCCACCAATCTGAGGTTTTTTGAATGATACAGAAAACCAATCCATCATGAAATAACCAGAGCGGTGATGGCAGAGGACATAACTGACACGGAGCCATCAATCACAGCGTCCTGAAGAGGAGTTTATGATGGCTGCGTTGACACAGGTCACCAGACCCGGAGGGAGGAGGGTGCTACGATACACAGCTGCAATCACTAATACACATTAATCTACACACCTGTTCCCTCACAAACGCACAACACGGGAACTACCCACACACAGAAATGTGAGCGCCAACACGCACACATGCATGTGTATTGATTTATTTATTTTTATTATGCAATTTGTCTCCGGGTTCAAACAGCTTCCCTCTAAACCATGTGGCCACCGCATCCTCATAAATCAAACCGTCTGTCAACAACGCACTCCCATTGGCTGGGCGTAAGCGAGCAGAGGGAAATTAATATTTAAATAAGCAGCCGGCTATGCGCACAGTATTCATTATCTGATCTCTGGCAGGGCAATGGAAGGTAAACAATAATTCATCCTGAATGCTTTTTGTAGGCTTCACAGTCTGCGTGTCTGAAGGTGTCGTAGAATGGCACTATTATAGACTTGTACTTACTGAGTCTGGACTGATTTCTGTGTTTCCCTAGCTGTATATCCTGAAAAGAAGAAAGGAGATAATATTCAAACACTAGGAGATTGTGTACGGATGTTTTTGTATAACTACTCGTATCACGAGAACAATATCTCAGATAAATCAGGATTTTATCAATATTATTTATTACAGTATATCTGCTTCAAATGAATAAAAAAAAATTGAAATGAAATTGAAAAATAGAAAAAAACATAAGCAACACAAAACACAAAAGACACAGCAAACTGCAAATGCTTAAACACATACAAAAGCCACAACACAACGGAACGGAGCGTCGTTGCATGTTGACTATTAAATGGGCCAACTATTATTGCACGCAGTCTACTATTGCCTACACATGTGGAAGACAAAAGGGATTGCCTGTTTGAGAGGTTGCATTACAGATTACAATGCATTGGTTCTTTTCGTGGAATCAACATGGTCACTGAGACAGCCTTCTGCCTCACACATTGCTCTTGTATGATCCTGATAAGCCTGGCATAGGTGAATGTAGCTTTGGGATTGTGTGGGTGAAGGCAGGTTAAAGCAGCCTCACATGGGCGAGTCTGATTGGACTCTGGGGTTTGGTGAGGCTGCACACCTGTTGCAGCAAACTTTAAAATAAACCGGCTTCAACATCACCAACCCTGCGTCCTGTGTTCTGAGGAGCCCAGAAAAGCCATCTCGGTGGAGTGTGACACCTAGGTGTTTGCCACACTCCACACTTTGCTAAAGTTAACGGTTCAAGGATGACTTATTTATCATAAGGCTTTGGCTATCCACATTCCATACTGAATGAGAATATAATAATAACTAACTCTAACTTCGTGTTGTGCTTTTTGTATTTGTGTTGAGGCATTTTCAGTTGTGTTGGGATTTGTGTTGACGTTTTCCCTACATATGAGTGCTACTGTTTCTCAAATTTGCAAAGCGGTGTTTGCAGTTTCTTCGACGGGATCAACACTTCAGGGCCCCCGTAGGTCTGAGAAATTATGTTCAACCTTTCAGTTCTCTCTCCAGGTTGTCTGGCAACTGGAGGGTTGCTGGTTCTATGCTGACTCCTCCTACCCAAGTGCTTGAAATTGCTTCTGGCTGTTGCCTTGCATGCTTGACAACACCGTTGGTGTGTGATTGTGAGGTAATCATTGTAAAGCGCTTTGACTGGCCAAAGGTCCGAACAACAAAATAAATGCAGTCAATTTACCATTTCAGCGTTGGCTAGGTTCAGACTCGTTGGGCTAGGTTCAGAGTGAGGTTCACTTTAATTAGCTAGGTTCAGACCTTGTTGGGCTAGGTTCAGAGTGAGGTTCACTCTTTGTTTAGCTAGGTTCAGACCTTGTTGGGCTAGGTTCAGAGTGAGGTTCACTCTTTGTTTAGCTAGGTTCAGACCTTGTTGGGCTAGGTTCAGAGTGAGGTTCACTCTTTGTTTAGCTAGGTTCAGACCTTGTTGGGCTAGGTTCAGAGTGAGGTTCACTCTTTGTTTAGCTAGGTTCAGACCTTGTTGGGCTAGGTTCCGAGTGAGGTTCACTCTTTGTTTAGCTAGGTTCAGACCTTGTTGGGCTAGGTTCAGAGTGAGGTTCACTCTTTGTTTAGCTAGGTTTAGACAGTGGTTGGCTAGCTTCAGGCGGTAGTGAGCTACCTTGGTTGTGCAGGTTGAAAACAATCAATGGATGTGCCAACCGGTCTCTTAGGCTTTGAAATGACCTAGAAGAGTAAATTAGCGAACTGATACTATTTTTTTCTTTCCAGGAGCCTGGTATTTTAAAAAGGCCTTTGCTTCAACTCCTGCCCGGCTTTTTATACGAAGTTCTTATATTGCATAAATGCATGTATTTCCTTTAAGTGTGTTGAATTTTTTGTGTTGTGAGATTGAACCTGCGAAGCACTTCTTAAATGTAGTTCAAGGTCTGAATAATTGAAACTTGTCGTGGACAATTTATGGATAAAAGCCAAGACATTTTGAGATGTGTGCGGTGGCAATATAAGGTAGAAGACGGACAAGACTTTAGGGAAGGAGCCTGTGAGCCATTACAGGAGAGAACCATTAGTGAAAACCTGCCACAAAACAGGTAGGTTTAGTCCTGCATCAGAAAGCAGAAAACTATTATCTTTAAATGAAATTGTCCCAGCAGCCGCTGTAAGCCGCTGTAATGCACCACATTAACAGCGTGAAATACTTCAAATTAAATCCATGATATAAATTTGAGGCCACTATGTTCCAGCCCAGCCCAAGTCATAATTTGACTGTTTTTGTACATGGATCGGAATAGATCACTTTGTAGGTTATACCCATGGCTGTAAACCCCTATAAAAAAAAACGCCAAACCGCTAATATTGAGTGCCCTTACAGTTTTCATCCAGTATGACCGTTTGGAAAACCCTGTGCTCTATAAAGCATGGCGTCTGGTCAACTGGATCATGTTTGAAAGTATAAATGGACGATTATCACGTTAACTTCAAGTAACCATTGCAGTGTCATCATCCACAACCAGAGCAACATAATCCATGTGCCCCAGATTTTCAAATGAAACCCCAAGAAAAGTATTGACCGTTTTACAGTACGTCCACAAATTGACTAATGTCATCTTGCACGTCAAGCGTGGCAGAATTAACCTTCGGCATTTGATCGGGGTCTTTGCACTTTTTATGCTACGACAGTGTTGCAACCCGTCACATGTCACATGTCATCTGCTTGATGAGCGTTCTGCGTCATACGAGACATACGTGTCATACTTGTCGGCAGTCCTGCTCCATGGATGACTGCCTCGTCACCATCTCCTCAGCGGCTGAGACACAGCGATGCATGGAAGGTGACCTTTATGTGGTCGGTAAAAGGGCTCGAGGCGAGCCTCTGAACTTGCATGTGTCACTGGGAGACAGTCAGCAAAACTTCCTGAGGGGGATGACGGTGTTTTCACCTTCTACATGTGAGTCACAACCAACATGTTTTTCATCATACTGTGAGGTTACAGTATGCTGCAGACAGCAGGCCAGGGTGACCAATTACTATAATTTAGCTTTAGTAGCCACTTCTACCCCAACAACTTAGAGTGAATTCAGGATGTCATTAGGAGCTGGTAGGGGTAATGGAATCTTGCTCTACTATGCCTACGGATTAGGCTGTGGACATTTAGCATTTATCCATTCCATTAACACCCTTACCACTAACACACTATGCTATAAGACCACACTGTTGTAGGGGTAGCAATGGTGGGGTTACAACTGATTTCTTGTTTAAAAAGAAGCCATGTGTACAGGAATAGATATAAGTGTGTGGGTAGGGCGAACTGTGACTGAGTAGGTTGCTTCCCACAGACTTAATACTTGCGAGGCTGTAGTTTTGAGTTTGAATTAAGCATACATTTAGAGGGGTTTCAAGATAAGGGTGACCAGGGACCATCACTGGAGACCCTCCAAGATATCCTTGACTTCACTCATTTACATTTCAGTCATAAAGTATAACCCTTCACAGTCTTAACGTTTTTATTTCAGGGAAAACGTTTTTTGCTTCATTTTATTATGCAGAAATTGCTCATAATTACACAGTATACAAAAAAAGGGAAGTAGGTAAAGTTCTTCCACTGTTGTTCCACTACTTATTCCTTCATTAGGTGGATTCCCAGTCCAACACCTGAGTGTGCGACTAATTGCTTTGGTAAAAAAAATACTAATGCCGAGGGACAGCCGTTTGTTTTGCTCCACTTTATCTTATATCAGAAATGCAATCCAAGACCAAAATAGCTTCAGAGTTCATTATTTCATGGCTAATGTGTGCCGTATGAATGTATTTTTTTTTTTCTGTTGGTATGAACTTGATTAGCGTTTCATGAACAACTGCAGTGGGTGTCTCTCGGTGGGGGAACGTCAAAGTAAACAGCCCCTGCAAGACGCGGACCAGCGTCCCTGGCAGGCATCATTACCACATCAAAACTAAATAAACAGCTGAATTAAACATGCGTTCGCATCCACCGCCAAGCCAAGAGTGAATTGGCCCTCTCCGTTTCCATGGGCCTGCCTCGCAATCACCAGACCTAGTAAGCAATCATATACTTCCATTACTGTGTACGGTGGTCTTGGATGGCCCTCGTATATTGAACATGCAAGTATTATTGTGAGTATAAGGACTTCATTATATGATACCGTGCTTCAATCCACAGAGTGGATTGAAGCACGGTATCATACAACAGAGTCCTCAGACTCACAATATATAATATAATAAAAAGCCTAAGAACAACAATGGTTGAGCGCTGCTTGCAGCACTCACCTAATAAAGTATAATAACAGTAAGGCACCAATGTAATCCTCAACAATTCTGTTGAAAGCCACCCCCTCAGAAAATAACAAAAACAAAAGAGGGCACTTATTTTTAAAGATAACGTATCACCACGCGAGTCATGGGTTACATGTTCTGCCTTACGAAAGTCACCTCATTCAACTAGTGGGTTGGTCTACCCTCCATCTCATATGTGGTCGAAGTAGTGGCGATCAAAGACCTTCTGTACTCCACATCGGACCAAAGAGATACACACCAGAAAACAAGAGAGGGTATCCAGGGTGACCCCGGGCTCAAGGGCGCGAGGCTCTGGGACGAGAGGCACCCAGCCGCCAACCAACAGAAAAAAATAAGTACAACTGCACAGTTGTTCACTTGAGGGGGTAGTGCCTAAAATCCCAACAGTGAACATTAACGATTCGTACCCTGATAAGATGTGGCATAATAGGCTTCAAGTAATCGACTCGTAGGCAGAAAAGGAATATCCGGCAATCTTCAATCATCACATGCATGCATAAATAGCCTGCATTCATAAAACACGACGTACCCACACGCACACAATTATGCACATCAACAGCCAGCCCCCCGGTGGGCTCTGACCTCCACTGTTGATATGAAGGGAAGTGAGGATGAGGAGGAGGATGGTGCAGAAGGCCCCGAGGCAGTGAGGCCTGAGTGGTAGACAGGCAGTCAAGCAGTCCCCAGCTGCAGGTCATGTTAAACACCATATATATATATAGCACATACATGTTACTGCAGCATACAATCAGGCACAAATGGCTGTATCTTATCGCACATGTACGCAGAGATTGACTAATACACACTCATGGAGAAGGGGTAGAAATGAAAAGAGAGAGAGAGAGAGAGAGAGAGAGAGAGAGAGAGAGAGAGAGAGAGAGAGAGAGAGAGAGAGAGAGAGAGAGAGAGAGAGAGAGAGAGAGAGAGAGAGAGAGAGAGAGAGAGAGAGAGAGAGAGAGAGAGAGAGAGAGAGAGAGAGAGAGAGAGAGAGAGAGAGAGAGAGAGAGAGATGGTGAGTTATTCCTTGCCGCTCAACCAATATGGCACCGTGCCAGATACCTAGTTTGCATTTTTCTAAAGGCCTAAAGGATATATTACATCAGAAACAACACTTAGCTGTTACTGCTGACAGAGAGTCAACTGCTTCCACTCAACAGCTCGATGGGCAAAACCCTTATTTATCATCTTTTATATTGTTTTTTTTATATAAATAGCATCCGGCCCTCACTCACCTGAGAACTCAAGTGGCTGGACCTCCCCGTAATAACACAGCTTTAATCATCGGCTATGGTAAGGACAGTGTACAAAACCCACTTCTTTACTTTTCAAAAGCTAAGGGCAACCCAACTGAAAATCTCACAAAAAGAACTGCAGGCCTTGGGTCAAAAATAACAAAGCAAAAATGGAAAAATAAACCCTCCATCAATCGACTGCCATTTAATTTCTCGAGGAAGGGCTCTACACTTCCAGTCCAGGCATTGAATATACTGTGTCCTGATTGGACAGAGGAAGGGGTTGACCTACGCCCACCAACACTATATCCAGCCCGGAAGCAGACCTTTCCGGACACACTTAAACGCATCGTGGACATAAATAGTCCCCCCGTCTGACAAGCCGACGAGCTCTGCGTCGCTGTCAACGGTCGCTAATGAATGCACGAGCACTTCCATTAAAGCGCACTGCCTGGGGTAAGCGTTGGGTTTGTCCACTTTGCATTAACACCACCCCCTCCACCCCCAAAATCCCCACCGCCTCCAGAGGTATCCCTGGACCCCCTGGACTTTGAATTCAAACAGCAACCCCTCTTCCTCATAGACGCGCCTCCCCTTTGGCACATGACCCCGCCATGACAGATCAGTGTCGAGCCGCGTCCCACGTTCCTCTGGAACAGACTGGCTCTAAACTGGAAGGACCACACACACACACACACACACACACACACACACACACACACACACACACACACACACACACACACACACACACACACACACACACACACACACACACACACACACACACACACACACACACACACACACAGCCCTGACCCCATGCGTGTTCCTTTGTGGAGGAACAACCTTGTATCTGGGGTTCGTTTCACGGTCCCGGGGCTCTCATTCTATCTCCGCTAGCGACCGTCTCTTGTGATTCCTCCTTGGCCCCGGCACTGAGATGAGCAGTGGAGCAAGTCCCTTTGACGAGGATGGCCGTGCGCACCAAGCGGTCTAGCGGTTTGTATGCAGAGATCAAATGGGGTGTGGGGGAGGGGGAGAGAGACAGAGAAGAGGGGGAGGGGGGGAGGGGAGGAGTTTTGGATAACCAAGGTTGCGGCAGAGGACGCGAAGACAGATGGGGGGGGGGGGGGGGAGAAAAAAAAGAAATTGACAAAAAAAAGGGAATTAACACAGGATGAAGGTGTAAGGGCAGCTGAGGTAGAGTCAGAGTGTGAGAGAAAGAAAGAGAGACGATGGCTTGAGAGGATGAATATATCCACATAATAGTGTTGTCAGCATCCCTTGAGAAGGAGGAGGAGGAGGAGGAGGAGGAGAGGGGAGCGAGCCGGAATGGGCCACTGAGTCGCCTCCTCTATCCTCCTCTTCTCTCGTCCTCCTCCCTCTTTCATCCTCTTCTCCTCTTCCATATGGCAGATTCCCACCCCCTCTGCATGCCCTGACGCACACAAGCCAGGACCATCCCCCCTGTCTAACACACACACACACACACACACACACACACACACACACACACACACACACACACACACACACCACACACACACACACACACACACACACACACACACACACACACACACACACACACACACACACACACACACCCCTCCGCTCTGTGCATGGTTCAATTACGGACGACCGCCCTCTACAACGGACGGCCTCTTTTCTCTAGTCCTCCCTCCTCTGTGCATGGTTCAATTACGGACGACCGCCCTCTACAACGGACGGCCTCTTTTTCTCTAGTCCTCCTCCTCCTCCTCGTCTTTCCCTCTCCTCCTCCTCCTCTTCTCCTCCTCCTCCTCCTCTTTCCCTCTCCTCCTCCTCTTTCCCTCTCCTCCTCCTCCTCCTCTTTCCCTCTCCTCCTCCTCCTCTTTCCTCCACCTCTTTCCCTCTGCCCCCTCATCATCTTTTTCTCTGCCCCCTCCTCATACTCCTCATCACTCCAACTCTCCATTCCTTCTTTTCCGTCTCTCCCTTCCCCCCCTCCTCTTCCCCCTTCCCCCTCATTCTCTTGTTCTGTTCTCCCTCCTCCCCCTTCCTCCTCCTCCTCCCATGCCCAGATGTGCATTTGCGATAATTAGGATATTTTGTTGCCTCTTCTTGGGTCATTATAACAGCTGGGTACGACGGAACTGCAGCAAGCCCAAAGTCACGCCAGCATACACTCAAAAGTATGCATCCCCCCGCAGACACACATACACACCAACATGTGTGCCATCGCAAACACCGCCACCAACGTCGCACACACATACACAATGCACCAAGTGCGAGTGTACGTTGTGACCAAGGTGCACTCCAGCACACACGCCAAAACCCCTCTGTGTGTGGGTCTTAAAACCCTGCGGTGAAGGTAGAGATTTATTTATTTAACCCAAGTGCCGTTTAGGAGGAGCCTAGGATAACAGAGGGGCTACACGAACAAACACACAGACTGCATCCAGCATGAAGCACACCAGTAAACTGCAGGTGGAGTACTCCCGGTGCGCTGCAGAGGTGAGAGAGACAAGGACTGAAAGGTAACACACACACACACACACACACACACACACACACACACACACACACACACACACACACACACACACATACACATACACATACACACACACATACACACACACACACACACACACACACACACACACACACAGTAATAAAGTGTGCTCCAGTGATTGGACAAAGCCCCTGGGAAGAAAATGACTATTGCTGCTTGGGAGGTAATAGAGCGGTTACTCATTTGTACTCCAGCCCACAAGCTCTGCCATCGCTCCCTCTACGCCGGCCTCCACACCCGCCTGTTTGTCTTAAATGTTTATCTTAACCTACTACAACACCATCCTAATGATCTCCAATGCAAGGTGCCAAAGAGGGAACTTCGGTGAAAGATGGCATGGTGGCCAAGACGTGCCAAACGAACTGCATATCCAAAAATGGCATTTTGTGCTTTGTTCGACTCGTGTTGGGAGGCGTAGGATAGTCAGAGTTTCCCCTATATGCATTCGGCGCACCGCCGCTGAACCGCAAATGTGCCAAGTTCAAGGCACATTTGCACAATGATCTGGTCTCAGCAGATACCTTGACTCTAGTCTGTTGGTGGTTATGTCGTATTTGGAAGTTGAATCTGTACATTTTTCCCAAAGAAATCTCACCAGAAGTAACCATTTAAAGGGTTAATTTTCAACATTTTCTTCCTGGGGGGGCATGGCCTCGGACCCCGCTAGCATTGCTAGGTTACCAACTCACAGCACCACTGCTATAAAAATAATTAGGGGAAACACTGATAGTCAAGTGCTCGGGGTGTTCTAGGTTCAAACCCTTCAATGTCTACCACTAGTTATCCTTATCCAGCAAGATACCTTAATCAAAACCTTGTCATCAATGAAAAATACCGCAAGTCACCTTGGATCAAGGGTCATCTAAATGGTTAAATAATAATCGTACAGTCTACAAAAGGGGGCCATTTGACTTTCATCACTTATTGCCTCAACCTCAATCATGGCTGTGACCTTGTGAAAGGTCATGACTACAAAAGGAACAACGGTGAGGAGAAGAAGAATAGGCAACCCGAGGTTTCTTTAAAAGGCTTTTGCTGCCTGTCACAGCAGGAGAGTGAAGACCAACAGGAAAGTCGGTGGAAGAAGTGAGAGGGAACAACTTGTAGCATAGGACCTCAGGTTGAAAATCAAACCTGGGTCACCACACAAGGCGTATTATCACTATGGTAAGCACACTGCTGGGTTGAGCCTCAAAAATACCCCAGAATAGGAAACTACCTAATGGGTATTCCCATTAGCATGTTTAATAATCTCCTTCTGCCTTTCTGTCCCTTCGGACAACACATCTGCATTATGAAGCTCTGCTTAGCCCCAGTAGAGCCCATTATAACCGCCTCCCTATACATTTGTTAGGGAAATGAGACAGGAGGTCTGGGCTGATCTTTCGCATTATTTATTCAGCTCATGTATCTTAATGGGAATACTGGTTTTAATGGGACTGCTGGTTGACCTGCAGTGAATCGGTCAAGTAAGGTTTGCATAATATGTGATTACAGCAATCACAAGTAGTGGATCCATCCATCGTTAGAAGGAACCACATGAATTAAACATGAGTTTCATGCGAAAGAACGTCTATGAGATGGATGTAATTGTACGATGAACAGCCGTCTTAGGTGCTGTGTGTACGTACTGCATTGTCAATCGATGGCTCAACGACCAGCAACTGATTGGCTGATCGGTAATTAACAACTAGGGATGTCAGATTTGGTTAATTTTGCATTCTATAGGCCGACACCCATTAACCGAGAACCAACTGGTTAATGGGCTTAATTTTTCAGAAAAAAACGCAAAATGATATGAAATACAAGAAAGTGGCTCAATGAGCTTTGGAGCCACATTTCAAAGGGCTGTCCATTTAGAGGTGCTGACATTTTAATGTTTTGTGGTGTAGCCTAAATGTCTTGCCTTTCATTTTATTTTCTGTTGTCTTCACTGAAGTTTATTGCCGTATTTTGGTCAGGTCATCGTTGCAATAGAGAATTGTGTCGTCAATGATTCCACCTGTCAATAAATAAATAATAAATGACAACAATAGAATTGTCATTTTGTTAATTAATATGCAAAAAATTAAGCTAGGTCTACGAATTACAATATTTTGGAACTGCAGTGGTCAAATAACTGGTGCTCCAGCACTTCTGTTAATGTGAGGAAGGAATCGATTTTTAAGAGCTTTATTAAAAGTACAAGCTTAATTTAAACAACAAAACAACATATTATTTAGCATTTCGATTTGGCAATTGGCCAAATCGCAGCACATAACAAAACGCTTTTGAATTATCCAATTGAATGTGGACAAGGAACGGATTTTTAAGAGCTTTAAATTAAGTAGGCCTACAACTGCACTTAATCTTCACAAAACAACATATTATTTAGTGAGTCTGTGCAAATTAACCTATGAACCGATGCGGAACCGGTCAAAAGTATTCTCGGCGGTTAGCCGGTTAACGGTTAACATCCCTATTAACAACTGGAAGACAGTTGATCATGTGGTGCCCTGACACTGAGCTACTCCGTCGATACAGTGTCAACACGGCCCGATTCTTTGATTTTATCAATCTGGATCATGAATTTAGGTTCCAGGTTCTGTCTAGTCAGATGATTAATAACTCATCACTGGGCTAAGTTCATTTTGTCTGGTTTATATACCTTGTGAACGCACACACTGAAATGTAATGCTACCCTCGTTTGGTGTCCGATTGACAGAAAATATACAAAATACAGTTGGTTATAAGCTAGTATTGTCATTCTGCTTGTTCCATTATCCATTGTTGAATCACGGTACATGGGCATGTTGATGTTCATTTGGATTAGAAATGTAAAGTATGACGCCTTGCCACGTACCCTCATAGTACACAGAACCTAACTTAATGAGCCTGGCTTTGCAAAGCCATACAACTGTCTATTCGAGAAAATAGAGCAAGAGCCATAAATGAAAGACTGAAAGAGGGGTGTTCGGGGGAGGGGACCATCAGCCATCGTCTGACCATGATTTACCTCTCGGGACCACAGACCACAATGCTTCTCGGGTTTCAGTTTAAAATGGACAACTGTTATCTGGCAAAAGATTTTGTGGGCTAGTCATTGATTTACATTTTAATTTTTTCAGGCTTAACCATCGTCAGAAGATTGCCGATGGATTCCGAGATTTTGGCCCCATGCAACTAATGCCCGCTGAAATGTGATTGGTCAAACGGAAACCAGAGCGCATTCAATACCAAAGTCGTGTCCTGTTGCCTAGAAATTGCTTTTATGTGCAGATATGTTTATAAATACAAACTGTTTATGAATACAAACATTGATTTCCATCTCTGTCATCATACGTTTCATCATCCAAAATGAAAACATGTGCAATAATAACACATTAATAATTCACACACTAGCAGAGTCTTGTGCTGTTTCTCTCACAACTACATAAACACACATCAATAGGAGTCATTTAGCTTTGCCGGTGTAGAATATAAAAAGCTGGGTAAAAATGTGTCCTTAGCACCCATCAGCAGATTTCACACCTCTCATATAGCCTCACTCGCAACCCCCCCCAAACAAATATGTTTTATTAAGGACGAATCCCATATGGACAAGTTTTATACGTCAGCAGATGGCTTCCCTTTGTGGCTGTGTGGGTGTGTGCACATCAAATAAGAGAAGAACCTCACAATGCCTACTCCAACTCACACGAATCATCTCTCCTAGTCTCATCTCCTAGCCTCCTCGCCTAGCATCCTCCAACCAAAGCCCTCTCGCCTCCTCCCATCTCTAATCATCTCTCTAGTCTTTTCCAATTAACAGTAATCTCCTTGACGTTACCACCTAGTTTACTAAAACCCTAGACCTCGGATTACAAAAGCGCCATCTCAATTTAAAGTTTCTCCAGCCAGTAACTGCAGGAAAACCTGCAGAGGAAAAGAGATGAGAGGCAGTAAATTAGGAGAAAATGGGGGCGTGCAAGAAGAACTATGTAGACACCAAACACACAGCTGGTGTCTGAATGCACACGCTTGATTCTTGATAGGGCTAGAAGAAAAAGTTCAGGAAGAACATTTACACTGCGATTCTGGGTAGAACGATTCGGTCTAGTTTCAGATAAGTCTATAATCGGAATAAAAATATATATATATGTATATATATTTTTTTAGTATTATTATTTATTTTTTATTAAATTTGTTCGCCTCCTGAAACATTCTGTGTTTGACAGAGAGGGATAATTTGAGTAGTTTTAAAACTATTTAATTTATCTTCAATGTTTTGGCCAATCTGATTTCTCTGGACGCGATTGCGATTCAGCCTAGGCATAGCATGCACGCAAACTCACAGCCAGACACAAGAACGTCGAACAAGTTCTTATTCATATCATTGACTAAGAGCAGCTTTTTCTTTAATGAAATAGAAAGGAAAGATTAGAAAGAAAACAAAGTAAAATCTGTTTATTTTTTACCTACTTCCATAATGTGTTGTAATGCAAGCTGCATTGATAATTGCATAGAAAGTCATATTTGTGACAAAAGCTTTTCCTCTAATAAAATATTAGATAAGGTAATTAATCTGTTGATTGCTTTAATGATCATCACAAAAGTAGGAAGTGATTAGCAAACTCTGAGTAGCAAATTCAGATGTATAGTTTTTTAAAAATCCTGCATGGAAAAAATTTGCTTTGAGATGCATCAATAATCGTTTTAGAATCAAATCGTTGACCTCTTAATTGGAATCGAATCGTGAGGTGCCAAGAGATTCTGAACCCTAATTTACACTGATTACTTTAACAGATGGCAAAACAAATAAATGTATAAAAGTATAATATAGTTCATTCAAATTCAAAGTAAGCAAAGATAATCACGGCTACTCCTATAATGCAGAGAAGCTTTCCATTTTTTAAAAATGATGGATGTGTAAATTGTAGGTTTCAGGCTAACCGACCGTGGTCTGACCATGATAACCTTCCCTTCACTACAGAACCCCGATGTACTGATGTCACCTAACCAGACCATATAAAAAATCCTGGTCCCAAAATGGACCAAGCATAGCAAACTTTATTTGAGGCAGCAGCCTAACCCTTCCACAGCGTCAGGCTTCATGAGGGATCCTGCAGCATTTGCATTTGGCTTGGAATGGCTGCCCTAATGGTCCATGGAAGGGGCTACACTGACTCACCGTGTTGCGGTGAGTCAGGTGGCTCTCTCAAAGAGCCAACTTTTTCTATTGCGCAGCTTCAGCGTCGATGGCATATGCTGTGGCGTCAACTCACAACCTTCCCTCAAATATTATGACATTGTTTTTACATGAATTGTTCCCCGACGTTGTTATTACATTGGGGAACACGCCTGTATGGAGCCCATTTAAAAGGGAGTTTGATGCGCCGCTCACGGCAAGTCACAGTTGGTGTTTTCAGCGGAGACTGTCGGTGGTTAGCAGACAGAAGTTGAGTGAAGTAATCTACACAACAGGAACCAGCCCCCACTTCCCTCCCCGCCTGCATGGAAAACCTTTAGTATAGCTATCCTGTTATCACAGACATGGAGTTCTAGCTCTGGCCCATCACTGAGCTTTACACACCCCAAACCTCCAGCCAACAACCGCCTCCTTTGTTTAAGCACTGTCAGTATCATTGCTTAATACGAAGAGGTATGAATCTACTCGTTGATATCCTGCAGTCGCCACACACCTCAATGATACAAACACGCCCGAGTTTGTATCATTGCTTTATACGATTCGAAAGGTACAAATATACTCGTTAATATATCCTGCGGTCACAACACGTCTCGGCAGTTGAGTTACGTAGCGTAAGTATTAGGGTATGTCCTTTTTTGCCTTAAAGAATTCATTTCTGTTCTTTTTTGGAAGGTTGCATTCTAAAGTCTTAAAGATTAGTTCCCAGTGTAAAAAGGGTTTGAACATAGCATTAAAGTTATTTACCCAATACCACCCTCATATTGCCAGACAGGCAAACAAAAACATGCTATGGCAAATACTGGCTGGGTCACAATATGTATAGAAAAATAACCACATTTCTTGACAATAAACATTCTCACGTCACAATATCAGAATTTGTTTTTACATGTGAATTCTGAATGGTCTGTATTTATATACAAAACATGTAATACTTGTTTAGTCAAATAGCCAAGCGCAAAACACAAAGACAACATTCCAGTGAGATTTTATCCACTGTTGGAAAACAGTGATGTTATCTGTTGACCGTGCAGGGCTGATGGAAAAACAGCCATGCTTTAAACCACTTATTTTCCTTTGAATTGCTGTACAAATGTACAGTTATCTGCAGACTCCACCTCTCTGTGACACAGCGTTAAAACATCTGTTCAACATCAACATGTGTTCCAGTGCCTACTTGCATCCCCTGTTTCCCAATACAATCTACTAACAAAGCAGTCCAAAGACTTGCTGATGTAAAATAGGGAAATTGTATTCTGCTCCATAGTAACAAGATTGCATTTAGAATATTAATTATTTTCCTAATAGAAAAGTGGGTGCCTTTACCTGTTTTTCTACATGGGTTGCTTCAGGGGGAAGACTAGCTAGTGCCAATATCACTAGCTAATTACGATAATGCGTACCTAAATAGCTCAGCTATATGGATCAATTTATCTGTAGTTCCTATTACAATAGCATATGCATTATATGCATTATATGCATTATATGTTATGTTCAATTAAAACACAACACAAAACCAGACATGATCTCCATCTCAACTAACAGGATGTTGAGGAAGATTGCGAGCCAGCTGTGAGCATGATATCACGATTCACTGAGTTTTGAATTAATGCATGAAATGAATGTACGAATCAGCATATTTGATTCTTTATATTTCTTTTTTTATTCATCTTTGAAATCTTAAAGTAGATTGACTGATTGAATGCAACAGTAAAACCAGATGTTGTATCTATCCATCCATCAGCAACCGCGGTCGAAGAGCCAGACGATTGTCCAATCAACGTACTGGAGAGTGTGGTCAGAGCTGCATCAAATAAATCAATTAAACCTCAAGACAACTAGCTGGATTTGGCACCGCTATCAAGCTACCTCCAAAACTGTTAGCTAGCAACACAAGCAAGCCCTATTGACAATGCTGGCTAACTCTTTCACTACTTGCTTAAGGGCAGAACAAGTACTGACCTGTTTTATAGAAATAAAAAGGTTCAAATTAAAATGTTCCAATTGAGTGAGCAGAATACACATGATAACATACACACGATAATGAACACATAACCCCCAAACACCAGCCTGTGCCTGTCACAGCTTCTAGATTCTTCTGAAGCGTGTTGAGATAGTTCTACCTTGCTAATGAGCCACACACGCGCACACACACAGTCAGATTTCATGATCAACCCCCCGAACTATTATAATGTTGAGTGGGTGCTTTATTTTGACAAACCTCTTTATTGTACTGTAGAACATTTCAAAGAATGCTTGCTTGGTGTGTCAAAGTGCTTCTTTCATGATGGAATTTGAGCTCTACTGCTATTGGACGTTTATCCACTGGGACCACCAAGAAATAAAAACAGCTGTAGGCAACTTCAATAACATATTATTAAGATTTTGTTTTCTTAAAAAGGGTTAGTTGTGTAGGGTCTACTTATTAGTGACATAGTGAAAGACTTTGTGGCAAAACAACAACACAATTTCCCTGTCGCTATTTCCTGACATTGTGTCTCTCTACAATAGGGAAAGCTTATTATTACAATGGTATCTCTACACACATCAGCATACTTAAAACCGAGAGGAAGAGGACGACAGGAGAATTTTCAGCCAATCACATCCATGGAAATGCCCGGAAGTTCCGTTCGCTGAAGAAAAGTGTTGAGAGTGTACGCAATGTTAAATTGGGCACTGTACGCGTAGAGTGTGTTGCGCCAGCTGGAAAGATGATAGCACAGCAGTGGTAGTATTTTGGATCAAGTGGTAATGGTTGAAGTAGTCGTATTAATGTTTTTGTAGCCTTGTCGTAGTCGTAGTTTAATGTCGTAGTCTTATTCTTTTTTTCCCTGTAATTCAAAACACAAACTGTCTGCCCATACGAAAACAACAGAGTGGGTTGCAAAAACTCACCAAAAGTGTCTACTGTCTACAGCCAATGCTACTTTACACCACCAAAAACTTGGTGACCACCGATAGCTGCCAGAACACAGCCATTGACCAGCATCCTTCTTTTCTCTTCTCTCCTCTTTTCTCGTCTAAATATAGACACATCACGAGGACAGTATGCTAGGATTCAACACGTAGAGGAGGGGGTTGTCATCCACCCAAGGAAGAGGGGTGGAGAAAGAGGAAGGAGAGTAGTGGTGGAGCGTATAGGAGAGGAAGAGAGACGGTATGCAGCTATTGGGCCTCTTCAAATCCTTGCTTAGCGCAAACTGGCTGGGGTCAGTATAATAGAAGCTATTTGAACATCTTATTTGGATTCAATCATATGGACTATACAAGTACAGCAATCGATAGAATGCAGAACCAATTGGAAAATGAGGGATGGCACAGAATCACTTTCCATTTCTGATGCAATACAGATACTGCAACCTTTCGTCATGAGATTATTTTGTTTTTGATGTCAAAACATTGATCTTTGCCATTCTTGGTCTCAAGCTATTACCAAACTGCTACTAATTGACTATCTCTCTTAATGTTTTCAATCGGTCAGCATAGTGAATGAGGACTCCGGAGATTTGTCTACGCATCTTATCCGATTACACCATCTATTGTTTTGTGATATCCTAACCCTGTGGTTATGGTCGATATGGAAACAGACACCGATACACAATATAGTACCGGTTAATCCCTAGCATAAGAACAAACAATAGCGCCTACAGACTACAGAGTCACCCTATATCGTTGTCACGCTCCACCAGAGTTTGTCATCGGTCAGTTCATTGTACCAAAGCAATGGTGGGGGTTGGCAACAGACGCAAGCCAACTACAGAAACGGACGTCTTCCAGCCACGCAGATAATCGTTATATTTGCAGCTAGCAAGAAAAAAGCCTGAAAAGTCCCACAAGATTTTTTTTTAATAAATAGTCCCGCCCCGACAAATTTAAGTCCTTGAGTTACAGTATTTAAGACCACCATATGACATGACTAACGAATGTAAGACTTTTTAAGGCCTTACATTTAGAAACATGAATTTAAGTCTTTTTAAGACTTTTACGGATGCGCGGACACCCTGCCATGGCGTATAGAGAGAGGGTCAAGAGTGGTGGGAGAAGCTCATGAAACATGAAAAGCATGAGATTCAGAGCAACCCTGTGAGCTCTGCATTATTGATAAGAGTCTCCCCTAAACCTTAGCGAATAAATGTAGTGCTGCATCTTCCACCCAAGCCCATGTTAGACGGGCAATACACACACACAAACACACTACCCTGAACCAGCGTTGTGTGCGAGTGTGTGCGTGAGAAAGACACAGCGATGATGTGTGTTTATGTGACATATTGACACACACACACACACACACACACACACACACACACACACACACACACACACACACACACACACACACACACACACACACACACACACACACACACACACACACACACACACACACAGTCATGCTGGCTGGGGAGTCGGCACTGTGCTGCATAAAGCGCATGGTGGCTCCGCTGTCATGCATTGTTACATTACTGCAGCTGCTGCTGCGCCCAGGGGCTGCACTGCTACTAGGAGCCTCGCAGTGAGGAAACACATGCTGCTTCTGGTCTGTTGAAGATCCACAGGATCAGAAGCCCTCACGTCAGCCAAAGCTGTGTGTGTATGTCTATGTACAAATACACTTCTATATATTTATAATTTATGTCTAATAAATGTATATATATGTATATATATATATATATATATAATACATATATATATATATACATATAATATATATATATATATATATACATACATACATATATACATATATACATATATACACACACACACACACACACACACACAGTGGGACAAAAAGGTATTTAGTCAGCCACCAATTGTGCAAGTTCTCTCACTTAAAAAGATGAGAGGCCTGTAATTTTCATCATAGGTATAACTCAGCTATGAGAGACAAAATGAAAAAAAAAAATCTAGAAAATCACATTGTCTGATTTTTTTAAGAATTTATTTGCAAATGATGGTGGAAAATAAGTATTTGGTCATCTCAATACTTTGTTACATGCCCTTTGTTGGCAATGACAGAGGTCAAACGTTTTCTGTAAGTCTTTACAAGGTTTTCACACACTGCTGCTGGTATTTTGGCCCATTCCTCCATGCAGATCTCCTCTAGAGCAGTGATGTTTTTGGGCCTTGCTGGGCAACACAGACTTTCAACTCCCTCCAAAGATTTGAGATCTGGAGACTGGCTAGGCCACTCCAGGACCTTGAAATGCTTCTTACGAAGCCACTCCTTCGTTGCCCGGGCGGTGTGTTTGGGGTCGTTGTCATGCTGAAAGACCCAGCCACATTTCATCTTCACTGCCCTTGCTGATGGAAGGAGGTTTTCACTCAAAATCTCACGATACATGGCCCCATTCATTCTTTCCGTCACACGGATCAGACGTCCTGGTCCCTTGGCAGAAAAAACAGCCCCAAAGCATGTGATGTTTCCACCCCCATGCTTCACTGTAGGTATTGTGTTCTTTGGATGCAACTCCGCATTCTTTCTCCTCCAAACACGACGAGTTGAGTTTTTACCAAAAAGTTCTATTTTGGTTTCATCTGACCATATGACATTCCCCAAATCCTGTTCTGGATCATCCAAATGCTCTCTAGCAAACTTCAAACGGGCCCGGACATGCACGGGCTTTGGCAGGGGGACACATCTGGCACTGCAGGATTTGAGTCCCTGGCGGCGTAGTGTGTTAGTGATGGTAGCCTTTGTTTCTTTGGTCCCAGCTCTCTGGAGGTCACTAGGTCCCCCCGTGTGGTTCTGGGATTTTTGTTCACCGATCATTTTGACCCCACAGGGTGAGATCTTGATCTGGAGCCCCAGATCGAGGGAGATTATCAGTGGTCTTGTATGTCTTCCATTTCCTAATAATTGCTTCCACAGTTGATTTCTTCACACCAAGCTGCTTACCTATTGCCGATTCAGACTTCCCAGCCTGGTGCAGGTCTACAATTGTGTTTCTGGTGTCCTTTGACAGCTCTTTGGTCTTGGCCATAGTGGAGTTTGGAGTGTGACTGTTTGAAGTTGTGGACAGGTGTCTTCTATATATATACTGATAAGGAGTTCAAACAGGTGCCATTAATACAGGTAACGAGTGGAGGACAGAGGAGCCTCTTAAAGAAGAAGTTACAGGTCTGTGACAGCCAGAAATCTTGCTGGTTTGTAGGTGACCAAATACTTATTTTCCACCATAATTTGCAAAGAAATTCTTAAAAAATCATAATTTTGTCTCTCATAGCTGAGGTTTACCTATGATGAAAATTACAGGTCTTTCTCGTCTTTTTAAGTGGGAGAACTTGTACAATTGGTGGCTGACTAAACATTTTTTGCCCCACTGTATGTATGTATGTATGTATGTATGTATGTATGTATGTATGTATGTATGTATGTATGTATGTATGTATGTATGTATGTATGTATGTATGTATGTATGTATGTCATGGGCGAGCGGTCATAATAAGCTATAAATGCAGTGCATGCCCAAGCCCTTCAATAAAAATAATTGAAAATATTAATCTGGCAGTGTGTTCAATTATACAATACCTTAGTTTTACTGTTTTGGTCTTAAATCCGTGCCTAATCTGTCCCGTTTCGCTTGCGAAAAGCTGGAAAGCTGGCAGCTTGTTTCGCGCATGCGCACTGTGACACCGACTAGTACAGTTGCTAAAGGCCGTGTTTACTGTAGATGAGCGTTTTGAATGGAAAAAAAGCTGTCAGTGAACCAGCTTATCTGCCAACGCGCATGCGCAAAAATGACTTATTTGAATTGTTCAGCGGGAAACTGTCAGTTCATTCATTGTGTAGCCTGGTCAAAATGGCTGAAAATATTAATTCTATTCATGGCTGTCGGTGCTGCGCAACTCATTATCACTGTTTGTGTTGTCTGTCAAAACATGGATGAATGAAACCTATCGACTTTATATCGATCGTTGCGTTCATCTCCTCGTAGCACTCTTTTTCGGTTATTGGCGTAGAGAGAGAGAGAGAGAGGCGCGCACTGACAGCAGCGCGCATAGAAGTGAAACGATAGTTACGTATGTAACTACGGTTCTATGAATTCCGGATGACCGCCAGAGGCGGTGCTTTAGCACTGGATGTTCCATCTCGCGCATGCGCAGGTCGAGTAATTATACCAAAAAAGTCACCTGTGACACCTGGGTGACCCGAGAAAGTCTATATATTCCGGAGTCACCCGAGGTTCTGTTCCAACTGGATCTTCTCGCGGAATCTGAGAAGTTCTGAGTGACAGAGAAACTCTGGCGGTCATCCGGAATTCATAGAACCGTATTTACATACGTAACTATCGTTCTATTTCATTCCTACTGACCGCCAGAGGCGGTGCTTTAGCACTGGATGACTAATACCAAAAAGGTCACGAAGAGTGCTCACCAATCAAGGGCTCGAAACCGTCGACAAGACAGCCGTCGCCACAGGATGAGGAGCAGCGACATTAACCCTGTAGTATCGGGCAAACGTACATGATGAGGACCATGTAGCCGCGGAGCAAATGTCCTGAAGTGGAACCCCCTTCAAGGCAGCCCATGATGTAGCCATACTCCTGGTAGAGTGGCACTTAACGGCCAAGGGCACAGGGAGCCCCTGTGCCCTATAGGCATTCCAGACCACATCCACAACCCAGTGGGAGAGTCTCTGTTTCTTCCTGCAGCCCCCGTAACAGACAAAGAGGTTATCCGTCTTACGCAAGCTGGTTGTCGCTTCAACATATGCCCTAAGCGCCCGCACCGGGCACAACAGGTCTGACACTCTATCTGCACCCCCTGGAGAGCCTGGGGGATTGAAAGCAGCCAACTCAATTGACTGGTTTACATGATGGGGAGACAATCGTTTGGGTAGGAAGGATGGGTTCGGCCAGAGCACTACTCCTGACCCATCTGCGTGCCAGCGCAAACACGCCTGGCTCACTGACAAGGCATGGAGTTCACCGACCCGTTTTGCAGTTGCAATGGCAAGGAGAAATGCCGTCTTCATGGACAGCCGCGTCAGGTCTGCCTGACTTAGTGGCTCAAATGGGGGTAGACATAAGGACCTCAGAGCTACTTGCAGGTCCCATGATGGTGCCCTCAGGGATCGCGGCGGTTGAAGCCTCTGGGCTCCCTTCAGAAACTGCCTGATTAGGTAGTTGGGACCCTACCATCTGGTTATCCACCCTTGCGTGTGTGTGGCTGAGATCGCGGCCATATGAACACGCAGGGTAGACCGCAGGCTCTTCTGTTGTCCAACACAGACTGGCCAGAAAGTGTTAGTATCACTACCACTGAGCAAGTCTCCGGGACTTCGCCCCGCGCCACGCACCACTGTGAAAACAACTTCCACCTGTTTGCATAGAGCAACCGAGTGGAGGGTGGCCCTTGGAACTTAAAAATAGTACGGACCACTGACCTGGTCGCAAGACGTCAGTAGTGGGTCCTGGCTCTCAGGGGCCACACGCCACAGCCGCAGGCGGCCCGGATTCGTGTGCTCATAGCTGCGCTCGCCTACCTGAGACAAGAAGGTCCCGTCTCTCTTGGGAGGCACCAAGGCTCTCCGTTGAGGAGTTTTCAGTAACGGTGGGAACCCATGGCCCTTCCTGGCCAATATGGGGCCACCAGAAAGTAGGCTGTGAACAGCCACGCTGGACCCTGTCCAGCGTTGCCAGTAAAAGGGGATTGGGGGAAATGCATAAAGCAGGTCTGCTGGCCAAGCATGAGGCCAGAGCGTCCTGCCCTAGGGGACTGGTCCTCTCCGTCAAGGAGAACCAAAGGGGACAGTGGGTGGTCTCTTCGGAAGCAAAGAGATCCGCCACTGCCCTGCCATACCTGTCCCAAATCATCCCCACCACCTCCGGGTGGAGTCTCCACTCTCCGGGGGGTGGCCCTTGGCGAGAGAGAAGGTCTGCCGCTGTGTTCCGGACACCTGGAACATGGACAGCCCTCAGGCTTAGAAAATGGGGGAACGCCCACGGAAGGAGCCTTTGCGTGACCCGCAGGCTCTGCCTCGATCTGGTGCCCCCCTGATGGTTGACGTGGTAGACTGTGGAGGTGTTGTCTGTCCGGACAAGAACATGTCGGTCCCTCAGAACTGGAAGGAAGTGCCTGAGAGCTAAGACACCGCAAGGAGTTCCAGCACATTTATATGCTCCAGTCTCTGCTGGGCATCCCACTGGCCTCTGACAGTCCTGCACTGCACTTGCCATACTGCACCCCCCAGCCGGAAAGGGAGGCGTCCGTCTCCACAACCTCCCACCGGGAAGCTATCCTCCCTAAGGGCGACCCCGCAATCAGGTATGCCCTCTCTCTCTCCAGGGTCTGAAGGGCCCGAAAGCAACCGCCCAGACACCCTGACCATCTTGTGTCTTCTGCCACTTTGGGGTCCAAGTGGAGACCATTTCACCCAGATCTGAAGGGGACGCAATTTCCAGAAGGCCTAGTGGGACCACCATGGATGCTGAGGGTCAGCAATACCTATTCAGTCGAAGGAAGAGGCTGTATTCCAGCAACTTCCCCCGTCTGAAGCGCTGTAGCAGCTGCAGAATGGTAGCTACGCGCTTTGGAGAGAGGCAGGCTCACATGGCCCACCGAGTCCGAGCACCCAGCCCCAGATAGCTCACAACCCAACATGGTGTAAGGTTGCTCTTGGTAAAGTTGACCATAAGGCCAAGCCAGTCCACATGGCTGAGGAGCATGGCTGTGTCCCTGACCGCCTGCTCCCAAGTTGGGGAAATGAACTAACCAGTCGATCCAGGTAGGGCAGTTATCGCCATACCTGTGGCCTGTAATGTTGACAGGGCTGCTGCTACACACCGTGTAAATATACGCGGGGCCAGAGACAGCCCGACACGGAAGAAACCCTGAACTGGTACACCTTGCCAGAAAAGCAAAGCGGAGGAACCGCCTGTGGACGTAGGGTAATAGGGACGTGGAAAGTAAGCGTCTTTCAGGTCTATTGATACGAACCAGTCCCCTGAGCGATAGCCTGGGAGGGACGTCCGCAACACGCAGCATGTGGAAGGGAAAGAACCCTTGAGGAACTGTTTTCAGCCCTCTCAAGTTCCAGAATGGGCGCGAAACCCGCCATCCTTCTTCGGTACCAGAAAGGTAGGTTGAGTAGAACCCATCGAGCTGCTCTTGTGGTTCTACTATTTCGATAGCACCCTTCCCAAGGAGGGTGGCTACTTCCTGTCTCAGGATCAGGGATCTGGCGGGATTGGTGACCACGGTAACCCTGATCCCGCTGAAAGTTGGGGGCCGGCGTCGGAATTGTAGTGTGTACCCGTTGGATAGCGTGGACACTATCCAAGGGTCTGTGGTCTGCTCTTGCCAGTAGCTCAAGTGCTGCTGAGAAAAGCGTCCGACGACCGGCCCTTGGACTTCAGTACCTACCCCCCCTGCCCCTAGGGGCCCTGGGGGGGCGGCGACTGGGCGCCGAACCTCTTGGCGCCTGAAATGCCACACGTGGCGCAGAGCTACGGCGCTGGTCCAGCCCGTGGCTGGAGAAGGTGCTGGCCCTCTCGATTTGTCCACCTGAACGTGGTTGAAAAGCTATAGGCACGGGGTACCGCAGAGGCCCCCGGCCTAGAATGAAGCAGAGGGTGCACGCCGTAAGCTAGGCAAACTGCTGGCTAGCC